>PVKV010020271.1:0-40153 GCA_004027835.1 Alouatta palliata
GGGGGAAAAAGGGGAGGGACAGCGGGGGGTGGGGAGTTGGGGAGGGATAGCATGGGGAGAAATAACAGATACAGATGATGGGGAGGAAGGCAGCAAATCACACTGCCATGTGTGTACCTATGTAACAATCTTGCATGTTCTTCACATGTACCCCCAAACCTAAAATGCAATAAAAAGTATATATTAAAAAAAAAAAAAGTTTTAGGTGATGGGTATCCTAAATACCATGATTTGATCACTGCGCATTATATATATATGTCAAACTATTACATGTACCCCATAAATATGTACAATTATTTTCTATAAATAAAAAAATTAAAATGTGTTTAGATGATCAAATCCAATTGTCTTTGGTTTTGAGTAATTCTCACACTTCTTATATTGATTTCTTTTATGGATTTTTAATAAAATTCAATGAGATATTTTTTGGGGTATCTAAAATAGTATAATAAAGGCAAGCATTCCTGGCGCTTTAGCTTAAAACAAGATCTGCACTTAATGAACTAACACAATGAGAAGGTGGCATGGTTCATATATTATCCCAATATCATATGAAGTCTATTTACAGTTGCATAGGAAGAAATGGTGTGGAAATCATGATGAAATTTTCTGCTGGTGGAAACATAAATTTGTGCAGCCACTTTAGAAAATTGTTTTACAGTGTATCCAAAGCTACACATATGCACGCCTATTGTAGGTAATATCCAAGAGAAAGAAGTGCTTATGTCTACCAACAAATATGCACCAGAATGTTTATAGCAGCTTTTTCATAGAGCCAGAAACTGGAAGCAGCTCAGATGTCCATCAAAGGAAGATGAACACACAGACTGTGGTATATTTATACAACGGAATACCACACAGCAATAAGAAGAGACTGATAAATGCAACAACATGGAGGAATGTCAAAAACAATGTGTTGAACAAAAGAAGCCAGATAAAAAAGATACTGTGTGATTTCACTTATATTTCAAGGACAGCCAAAGCAAATCTGTGACAACAGAGGTCAGAACAGTGTTTGTCTGTAGCATCCACATCAGTGGCTACTGGGTAAATACATGGGGAATATTTCTGGATGTTGAAAACGTTCTCTGTCTTGCCCTGATGATTGCACAGGTGTATACACATGTAAGAGTTCGCATAGTAGTGCACATCTAGGTTTGTGCATTTTATGTAAGTTATACCTCATTAAACAAAGAGAACATTGAGCAGTTTTCTGAGGTGCTTGGCATGCATATATTCTATATGAGTGAGAGAGAGGAGTTCCCATGGACATCAGATACTGATATAGGAATCTTAAAATTTACCATCTTTTATGAAAATGGCAGATCCTCCAACAGACACTGGGGCCTACTAGAGGGTAAAGGGTAGGAGGAGGGTGAAGATGGAAAAGCTACCTATCAGGTACTCTGCCTCTTACCTGGGTGATGAATTAATCTGAACACCATACCTCATGACATGCAATTTACTTATAAAGCAAACCTGCACATGAACCACTGAACCTAAAAGCTAAAAATGAAAATGACAGGTCTTGACTTTTATTCTTGTCCCAAGGAGGTTCCGCTTCACCTCCCAATGGAAGTTAGCTGTAGAGATTAAAAAACAAGCAAACAAATAAACAAACAAACCCGGGTCAACTTTTTTTTCTCAAAGAAAGTTTTTGATTTGCTCATGTATTTGAGCAATTATTATTTGAGATCCTAGAATTCCATACATAGAAAATGGAAAATCATTGGGGTAGAGTTAGTTGCCTTAACTGTAAATGAAACCTGAGGATGTGTCTCTTCCCTGCCAAGATGAGTTAGCTGCAAAGATATTTCCATTAAGCTGAAGCGTTAACCTAGCTTAACTCTATGTTACTTAGTATCTCCCATTTGAATGTAATTTAGGTTTTGGCATAGTTAATATTGAGCTATTCTTTCTTGCGGTAACTTGGCTTTTTAAGGTCATTCTTAGTTCATGACAGTCAAACTATGTCATCAATACAGTTCAGTTCTACTTTTGAATGCGTTTTATTATTCAAATGCATTCAAAAGTAGAACTGAACGGTAACTAACTGAAATGTATGCTCCACATATGAGCTAGAGGGCGATTATTATTTAAGATATGTAACTACTGAATCTATAATATCCAGTCCAGCTGCATATCAATTTTCTAAAATGAATGTGTTATTTTAATCAAATAATATACATATGCATATATATGTGTGTATATACGTTATATTTTCTCTCTCTCTCTCTCTCTCTTTCTCGTTATCCTTCATGAATTCCACTAGGGATTCTGCTTTACAGCTTCATAAGAAACTCTGGTGTATCATATCTCAAACCCTTCATCTTCTTCCTCCAATTTAAGACTAGCGTCTTCACGGAGACAGTGACTGAAACCACAAAGGTGATCTCCATCACCATCCTCATTCTGTCAAACAAAGAGGCCTGTGTGTGTTAACTCTGCAGAATTTCTCCTATCCATTTTTCTTCTTCATCCTTATGTTATTATCCCTCCAATCCATTCTTCTAAAATCATAGGAGTGATCTTTCTAAAACACAAAGCCGATCATATTATACCCTCATCAAAAGTACCATTGTCTCTTGGATTAAATTCAAACTTCTCAGCCTGCCGGAGACTTGATTACCTGACTCCTGCCTACTTAATTTCTTTATTGCTGATTAAATCTCTTCCTAGCCAAGATTTATGCTCCAGCCATGCCAAGCTTCTTGCAGTAGTCTTCCCTTGGCAGGTTAATGTAAGCGATTGTACATGTTGTTCTCTTATGCTACTTGCTTCTATCACCCACCTACGCAATGTTCAAGACTGAACACCAGTCCTGCTCTGACTTGCTTGAGCTGTTCATTTTTCACCCCTCCCGGAACACCAGCACTTGTGTTCATATGCTGTTGCCCAACTTGAACATCCCTATCCATTTTCCTCATCTTTCCAGGCCTACCCCGCCGAGGCTATTTTAATAGATAGTGGAGATAGTTTAGATTCAGCACCTGTTCAGGGACTATAGAGTCTGGCTCTTCCCTCTTGCCCAGGGCCTTCCTGACAAACTAGAAGAGGCTTTGTGTGGATGAGTGGAAGAGCAGGAGTGAGACCTCTGGTCATATATTGTCACGCCATGGTTGTATGGCATCCTGACTTTAAAAAAAAAGTTTAATGAAGTATAACTTACATAAAAGGAAAAAAGCAAACAGGAAGCTGACAAACTGGCCAACCGGGGACATTCTTGATAACCATTCTGGGTATTTTAGAGGAACCAAAGCCTTCGGAGCTGGGCTTGGGTGAAGGGAACTGGCCTGCCAAGTGTTGCTTTGCTGTGTAGATACAGCTGGTGTTAGACATTTGCATTTGATTATATTTTACTTACTCTGATGTCTAAATCTATTTTTTGACCAGGATACCTAAAAGAACAAAAGTTCTGCACTGAAGATTCCTTGTGGAACACTCAGGGTTATAGACAACTTCTTTTTCCACATGAATCAAAATCTTGCCATTAAATTAATAAAGAATTCTCAGGGTGCAGTAGAGCCAAGTTTCTGTCATTCTTCATTGCGCAATGGGAAATGGGAAAGAGAAGAAAGAAACGTGCTGGAACACGGAGAGCCAGCCACTCTGCTGAGCCTCTTCCTGTGACCTAATCGCAGTTACTTTGTGAGGGTCAGTCATCTAATGGATAAAATCTGAGATTCCTAAAACTGAGACATTCTGTGTCAAGAAAAAATCCCTTAGCAAGCTGACAATATCACCTAGATATTAATTTCTTACCTGTTTGTGATGTCTTAGAGGCCAAATAAACTTGTTATATAAAATATTAAGCTTCTAGTAATATTATGACAAATGGCCATTATATTACATCTATTTGAAATTTTTTTTTTCTTTTTACTCTCACAATGATTTGAAGTGAACCAAGCAGCTGGCTCATTGTTTGAGAAACAGTTGTTTTACGGCTGAATTGACCTCATCTTCGGCAGCCACTGGTTTGCTGAGGATTTGCTTTGAACATTTCTATGGTAAGTGACAGAGTCCTCATGTTTAAGTATATTCTGATGCGAGTCACATCCAGAAAACTTGGGAAAGAGCGAAAGAAAAAAAGGGAACACATTGGTCAAGATTTTTGTTTGTTTGCTTCAACGTTCCACATAAGGTCTCTGCCAGATGTTCACATTTCATGTTGCCTGAATAAAGATCTTTCTTGTTCAAGAATGTCAATATCATTTAACAGCAAAAGCAATATAATTACACTATTCAATAAACATTTAACAAGACACAGACATTTTCAGCTAAAAGAGGACTTACCAGAGTGTACCTTTTAGCAATTTAGTAGTTAAATTAGTTTTAACAAAATCTATTTTTTTAAACAACATCTGGTGAACAGTCTCTAATTTCTACAGTTTTGGAATGAAAAGGCACTGCACTAGTTCATTGCTATGAACAATTTGCTAGTTGTTTACCTTAATGCCAATCTTACCCCCCACCAGACAAATATATTTCAAATGTGTTTTCTATGTTTAAAAAATACCCAGCAAATTCAGATTTCTGGGCATGAAGTTAATGGCATTCAGTCCACCAGCTGCCACCTATGCTTTAAGATATCATGATTCTCTTGGCACAGTGGAATCGGTCACATTGTAAAGAAAAAATGATTTAATGTCTGTACCTTCGCTTCAGTTTGCCACATTATCCTAATAGACAAAGTGCTGGGAGAAGGGAAGGAGGAGGTGGGACTGATTATCCACTTGATCTGAGCTGTTAGTTTCAATTTCCTCTTCTTCTTTGAGCTGATACAGTTAGAGATAAATTAATGTGAATGATCTGAATGGGTTAAAAATATCTACCAACCCATAGCTGAGTCACCAGTCCCACTCAGTCTTGTCAATGTCATAGCGGCAGCATACAGGATGGCAGTGAGGAGCACCAACAGCCTGAAACACTTACATGGTTCCGTATTTTAATCTAGTTGCCAAAGCCCTCTCCTTTAATTTTTTAAAGGTTTTATGGCTGAGTTAATTTACATGCCTGGTTTACCAGGACAATATTGGGCTGTATTTTGCTTTGAAATGTATGACATCAGTCATTGACATATATCAGAGGTCAAAACAGAGATCCTTGTTAGAGAAACACCTTGTATTGATTAAATATATTTCTTCTAAGAAACGCAAAGTGTACACACATTCACAGTGTGGATCCTTGTAGAATTTTCAAGAATAAGGTCCAGCTTCAGTTTATGGATGAGAAAATAAAGATTAAGGACCTAATGCAAGCATAAATTTTGGTCCTTGCTGGGAGGCTGAGCCCCTTAGTGGGAAGAAAGTTGGGCTATAAGTCAGAGGACTAGGTTATGGTATAAAATTTGCCATTCGCTGTGGCATATTGGATAATTCCTCTATTTTTTCAGTGCCCTTGTTTCGCCACCTGTAAGTGGATGTAAGTTCAAAGCATTTTTGTGTCTTCAGAACGGTAGATATATAGTTGCAATGAGTATGTCATCATATGACTTCCGTAAAACTCTTTGCAAAAAGTTCAGTTGGGAAAAGTTCAGAATGGGAAAAGATCTTTTCTCCCTCTCATAGGGAGGTGCACTGTGAGAGGCTACTTGTCCTGGGAGATGAGATCCCCAAGATCACTGCTAGCAAAACGATGATAGATTGCCACTATGAGGCTCGCTGTGAGGTTTTGTTCTCCTGAATGGGTTTTGCAAAGTGAGGATCACAGCTTAATATTTGGATTAGGTGTTATTAGGGAAGAGAAGATGAGGGTTGAGATAGTTGCCAGGAAAGAGAAACTTTAAGGGAGAGAACAAAACTGCTTAATGGGGATTTGGATTAAATTTCCTCTGGGAAGCTCAACTTAGTCTTTTATCCACAAATCCTAAGTGAACCATCCCATTTGTGTCCATGCATCGCCTCGTTGGACTGTTTTGAAGACAGGGAAAAGTGCTGAGTGTGGCTTTCGGATGACACTGCATTTCAGCTAGGGCTGCCCCATTTTGGGGGCTTGCCTACATGTTAACAAATAGTCGTCGGGAGGAAATGTCACGTCAGGCAACTGAAGGATATGGCAAGATGATGGCAAGGTGAGCTACAAGGAGAGTGTCCTATTATTGTGGTGGAATGGAATATGGCTTTAAAAATATTCCTAGAATGATTTAAGTTCTTCATAATTTAGGTTTCGTGCCACTGGGAGCAAATAGACAGCTTTCCATTCTGCTGCATGCTCCTTTTGTGTGTGGACAAGTGCGATGTCTTCAATTTTGTCCCCCAAATTAAACATAACCAAGTGAGTGGATTTTATCTTCTTAAAGAGCAAAAGGAATTAGTTGTCCATGAAGAAGCTGAGACTGTAGCTCCGTGTAAAGAAGCTGATGTTTTCTTACATCTTCTACTGCATGGTAGGCACTGTGCAAGTGTTAGGTATTATTATTGTTGTCAGCATTTTTCTGTCAAAGTTGGGCTTGTCAAAAATATGAAATAGGGCCAGGCAGTTTCTCATGCCTGTAATCCCAGCACTTTGGGAGGCTGAGTCGGGCAGATCATAAGGTCAAGAGTTTGAGACCAGCCTGGCCAATACGGTGAAATCCTGTCTCTACTTGAAAAAAAAAAAAAAAAGCTGGGCATGCTGGCTTGTGCCTGTAATCCCAGCTATTTGGGAGGCTGAGGCAGGAGAATTGCCTGAACCCAGGAGATGGAGGTTGCAGTGAACCGAGATTGCGACATTACACTCCAGCCTGGGCAACAGAACAAGACTCCGTCTCATAAAAAAAAGAAAAAACAATGAAATAGGAGAAATGCATTTTCCAGTGAAATTCTCCTTTCAAGTAAACTAAATTCGAAATCCTCCAAGGATTCTGATTTCATTGGCAGGACATTTTTAGAGCCCCAGATGATCTAAGGTGCAGTCGAGGATAAGAGCCACATCCTTCAAAAGACACACAATCATATATATATATATATATATAACAGAATATTTTCATTGTGATGCTGATGATTGACAGGGCTTTGATTACATTTAGTAGGGCAAATGGCAATTAAAATAGAATTAAAATTAGTTCTGGATGTCAAAGTATCTTATTCCCTTTAGTTAATGCTCAGGTTCTTCTCATTGCTTTTTTCTTATCCTACCAGCAGTTTAGTTCATCCACTTTTCAGTTTAGATTGTACTGTTTTCCGTAGCCAAAACTCTTCCCTGGGCTGACTGGAAAAATCATGCTTTTTTGAAATAGCTTATGAAAGTTTACCAGCCGTTTTTATTCTACAGATAAATGACTTAAATCCCT
Source organism: Alouatta palliata (assembly GCA_004027835.1). Lineage (NCBI taxonomy): Eukaryota > Metazoa > Chordata > Mammalia > Primates > Atelidae > Alouatta > Alouatta palliata. Next base: position 7,271 of record PVKV010020271.1, read on the forward strand.
GGACTACTGCTCTAATTGTGCTAATCCTAATGGATGTGTAAGTGGTATGTCTCATTGTCATTTAAATTTGCAGCCTCCTAATGACGTCTGATGTGGAGCATCTTTTCATGTGTTTATTTGCTGTCTGTATATCTGCTTTGGTATAGTGTCTGTTCAGATCTTTTGTCTGTTTTGTATTCGGGTTGTTTTTCTTCTTATTACTCTTTGTTTTATGTATTTATTTTTGAGATGTATTCTTGCTCAGTCGCCCAGGCTGGAGCGTAGTGTCATGATCTTGGCTTACTGCAACCTCCACCTCCCAGGTTCAAGTTATTCTCCTGCCTCGGCCTCCCTAGTAGCTGGGATTATAGGCATGTGCCACCACACCTGGCTAATTTTTGTATTTTTAGTAAAGATGGGGTTTCGCCATATTCGACAGGCTGGTCTTGGTCTCCTGACCTCAAGTGATCTGCCCGCCTTGGTCTCCCAAAGTTCTGGGATTATAGGCATGAGCCACCTCGCCCAGCCTTATTACTGAGTTTTAAGAAAATGTTGGATATTTTGCTTACCAATCCTTTATCAGATATGTGTTTTGCAAATATTTCCTACCAGTCTGTGGCTTGTCTTCTCATTCTCTTAAGAGTGTCTTTTTCAGAACAGAAGTTTGTAATTTTAATGATGTTCCACTGAATGGAACTTCCTTATCTAATCATGTTTTTGGTGCTGTATCTAGAGTCATCACCAAGCCAACGACACCACGACTTCCTCCTCTGTTATCTTCTAGGAATTTTAGGTTTGCACTTTCTCTTTAGGTCTATATTCCATTTGGGGTTGATTTGTGTGAAGGTTACAAGGTATTTGTCTAGATTTATTTTTAAAAATTTGTGTGTGTATGTTCAGTTTTTCCAGCCCTGTTTGTTGTAAGCTCTATCCTTTCTCCATTGACTTGTATCTGTTCCTTTGTCAAAGATCAGTTACTGTATTTGTGTGGATCTATTTCTGCCCTATCATTCTATAGCCCTATTTGTCTCTTCTTCCACCGGTACCACATTGCTTTGATTATTGCAGCTTTCTAGGAATTCTTGAAGTTGGGTAGTGCCAGTCCTCCAATTTTGTTCTTTGTCTCACTTAATACTTTTGCCTTGAAATCAATGAAATAATAGTAAATTAACAACCTCTTCTTTTTACTTGTATTTGCCTAATATACTTTCACTGATACTTTTATTTTTAATGATTATATACAGCATAATGTTGGGTTTTGCTCTGAGGTACAATTTGTAAGCCTTTTTCTGTTATTAGGAATGTTTTTCCCATTTACATTTGTTGACATGTCTCATGCCATTTATATACATCACTATATTTAACATTATAATTTTGAGCTTTACCTTTATTATTTACGTGTTTGTTTTTATATTTCTTTGTGTTTTGGGTTTTACACATCTTTATTATATAATAGGCATTGCCAGGTCTCTCTCCAAAGTAAGTTTACTACTTTACATTTCTAAGAGCATTATGTATGCATTTCTAGTACTTCATATCTTTGCCAATGTCAGTTGTCAGATTTTAAATTTTTGTCCAGCTGGTGAGTGTGAAATTGTATCTGATGTCGTAATTTGCATTGCTCTGATTTCTAGCAAGGATGAGAATCTTTCTATATTGTTAATGGCCATTTGGGTTTTCTCTTTTGTCTATTTGCTGTTCGTTAACTTTGCCTAGTTTTAAAAAATTCTTTACCATTTTCTTAGTGATTCATAAGAGTCCTTTTTATATTGTGGATTATCATCCTCTGTTTTATCTTTGGCAAATATCTCTTTTCAGTTTGTGGCTTTAAGAAAAAGTGTTAAGTCTTTTTTGTATTAGAGAAGTTCTCAGTTTCGGTAAGTATGGTTAAACAAATTTTTCTTTTCCTTTATTAGTAGTGTTTTTCTGTGTGTTTCATGTTAAAGAAATACCCTAGGATTAGAAAGTGTTCCCCTTTATTTTCTTCCAAAAGTTTTTTTTTTATATCTAAGTCTTTAACTCATCTGGAGTATGTGTGCCTGTGTGCACACGCCTGTACCTGTATTTGAGGGGGGTGAGTATATGTGAGTTTGATGAAGTAAGAATTTTGTTTTGTTTTTCTACAGTATAACTTATTGTTCAATAACTGTTTATTGAATAATCTCTCATTTCATTATTGACATTTTTTGTCCAGTATATATTCTAGAACCATCTTACTGTCTATATGTATCCCATAACATCATGTTATAAACCTCAAAAATACATAATAAAAATTTATTTAAAAAATATATTAGTGTATTTATGATATAATTTAAGAATACTTTTATAATGGAAGTTTTTTTTTTTTTTTTGTGAAAGTAGGCAAAATAACAGTGAACACCCGTTGTACCTATTTCCCATCCCAGACCACCACCAACGCTTGGCAGATTCTAGTCTATACAATGCTTACCCATGCCATCTCTCATACTGATTTTGAAGGAAATTCTGGCCACTGTAAGCTTAATATCAACGCTTTTAGGGATAAAATTTTCACATGCACTCTGACCTATTTTTGGATTCTCCTTCATTTGTATATTAGACTATCCTGGTGCCAATAAAACACTATATTAGTTACAATAGCTTCATAAGCCACATTAGCTGTTAAAGTAATTTGCTTTTCCTCGTTCTTCAACATGTTTTAGCTATTTTCGGTCCTCAACTTTTCCACATTCCATATTGGCAAGAATCATCTTGCCAAATTCTGTAATATCCTATTAGAATTTATGTTGTAATTGCTTTTAATTTATATTTTCAGTGAGGGAGAATTGACATTTTTATGATTTGGAATCTTTTCATCCTTGGATATAGTTCAGCTTTCTAATTATTTAATTCTTCTTGCCTTTCAGTAATGTTTGGCAATCACTGACAAAAAGCCTTTTATAACTTATTAGATCAAATCTATGTCAGTTATAGTTTTTGTTGTTATTGGAAATTTTATATCTATCATTTCTCCTTTCCATTTAAAAATTTTATTATGGCATACTGCAATGCTAATTATTTTATGAGTGGCTTTTAAAATCCTGCAATCTTGCTAAACTTTCTTATTCATTCTAGTTGACTTTCCATAGATTCTTCTGGGTTTTCTATGAGGCACTATATCACTCCTTTTCAATTCCCATGCCTATTATTTCTTTTTCTTGCTTTATTACTTGGTTAAGGCCTTCAGTCCGAGGTGAAATAGGTGTAATGATAGCAGCCATCCTTGCCTTATTTCTGATTTTAGTAGGAGTGCTTGGGCGTTTTCATCATTACATATGATGTTGCCCTGCTTTAATAACTTCTATCAAATTAAAAGAGTTATCTTTTATTACTAGCTATAAATCACTCGTTTTATTTATAATCATAAGTGAATGTTCAATTTTAGTGAATGATTTTTCTGCCTCTATTGAGATGACAAGACAATTTTTCTTTAGTTAATATGGTATACAAATAGATCTTTATTGCTGGGACAAACTCTACTTGATTGTAATGAATTGGTTTTAGACAAACACTGGTCAGTTTCATTTATCTGGGATTCTTTTCATCTGCATTCATCAGTGGGGCTGGTGAATGTCCTTGAGGGTGGACATTTGGCAGCCCATTCTCAAATATTGTGATTAGGAATTAGAGATTTGTCCTGGGTGTGTCAAAGATGGAATTTGCACTTGCCCATTTGTTTCCTCTTATTGCATTTGGGTAATTTCTGTGAACAGCCATTCTACAAGTGAAAACTCTATATTTATTTTTATTTTTATCAGGTTTTGATATAAGTATTTCTCATAATGATAAAAGTAGTGTGAAATTTTTCTTAATGTTCTATGAGAGTTGAAATAGAATTGGAAGTATACGTTCTTTGAATATTTGAAACGATTTGCGGGTGAAATGGTCTGTACCTGGCTCATTTATGAGGAGATTGTATTATGAGAGTCTTCTCAATTAGCTGAGTTTGTATATTATTGTATTTGCATTTCCAACTCTTGGCAGAGTGCCTAGCTCAAATGAGGCACTTGATATATGTTGTGGTTGGTTGACCAGAAGGCTGCAGCTCACCTTCAATCATAGGAATATCCTCACTCCACTTATTATTGTATTACCTAAATTCCCCCAATTATATTAGTTTGACATGGAGTTTTAAAAAGCCATTGTCACCTGTGAAATGGTAACAGTTCATAAAATAGTAATATGCTGAGATTTATAAGTCATTTTTACCATCAATGTGAATGAATGGCTGAGATACTTTTCTGATTCTTGAAATTAGAATATAAATGGATTGAGAAGGGATAGATTAGGGTGGTAATTGTGAAAGAGGTAGGGGAAGAAGAGAAGAGAGAGAGAAAAAGAGAAAGAGAGAGAAGGAGAAGGAGGAGAAAGAAGGGATGAGAGGAAGAAAATGCAGTATCTGTGGGGTCAAGAAAGGTTCGCTAACAATTGGAGAAAGACCCAACAATGAAATCATCAAATACTAACTTTGCTAATTTCACAGTTTTGCCCAGAATTAACCCTAATGCTATATGGCATGGATTTCTTGATTGAGTAAGACAAATTATTTCTCCAGGCATATTCCGTTTCAGCCATTTTCTTTTTCTAAACGTCCTGCTGTTTGTGGTTTACAAAATCTCCATCATTCTATGCTTTGTGGTGACTAAGCATTTTTTTCCCTACTGTCTTATTTCATTTCATTAGAGTCCGACGACTTCTCTTTCCAGAGCATGATTTTTTTTTTTTTTTTTTTTTGAAATGGAATTTTGCTCTTGTTGCCCAGGATACAATGCAATGGTGTGATCTCAGCTCACTGCAACCTCTGCCTCCCAGGTTGAAAGGATTCTCCTGTCTCAGTCTCCCAGGTGGCTGAGATTACAGAGGCCCACCACTACGCCCAGCTAATTTTTGCATTTTTAGTAGAGGTGGGGTTTCACCATGTTGGCCAGGCTGGTCTCAAACTCCTGACCTCAGGTGATCCGTATGCCTTGGCCTCCCAAAGTGTTGGGATTACAGGTGTGAACCACTGTGCCTGGTCCAGAGCATGATTTTTTAAAGCCAGGTTATGATAATTCTCAATGAAATTTTATCCTAAGTTGGAAGAGTTTTAAAAGGAATATAACACTGGAATTTTAAAAGATGTCCATCCTGCTGAAAAAAATAAAGATATTGTTTTCATTTTATTGAGTTACTATTTCCATCAGATTATTTTCTAAATAAAATGCTTTAACGTATTTGATTTTGTTAACTTTAGAAGCATCATATATTTATTTAAGGGACAGAGACTAGCGGTATTCCCAAGGAGATGACACTGAGAAATCTATCAAAGGGGAGTGAGCACCAGGATGGAGCACTGTCTCCTCTGGGCTCTTGTGTGATATGAGCAATACATGAAGTCCTTACGACGATTGGGCTCACGAACACACATGGATTTGTTGGATTAGCAGCTCACTGACAGCACTGATAGCTCTAAGGAAACAGAACACAGGAGAGGGTCTTCTTCACTAACCTCTTCACTAACAAGACAGTCATTTACAATGAAAATTAGGTGAACACTAATTTGCTTTTGGTGTCCTTGTTGGAGCATCAGAGGACTGCATGGGTCACGGGAGAAAGTGAGCTGGAGGCAGAGGGAAGCTGCAGTGACTGAGTGGTCTGGTGATCTGGCAAGGAGAGGTTTTGGATGGATCATGTGCCAGGCATCTACTATTTGCACCTCCAGGTCCCTGTTCCACCCTTCTCTCTGCTCTGCCCCCTGAAGGGTAACCCACATGCCCCTCATCAATGTGGCTTTTTACGGAGGCACCACAAGAAGAGTGAGGTTGGGCTGCTGATTCCTCTGACCCCATCCAGGGACCTCGGTTTGACTGCATCCGTCTGTCAAGGCCACAGTTTTCTCTAGGTAGCTCTTACACTGTTGTAACGTAATGGGATCCCTCATTATCCCTAACAGATTTCCCCAACCCCTTCCATGCCATTCTACCTGTCTATCTATCTATCTATCTATCTATCTATCTATCTATCTATCATCTATCTATCTATCTGTCATCTATGTCATTTGTCTGTATATTATTTAGTTATTATCTGTCATTCATCTATGCATAATCTATATCAACTGTGTTATCTCCCGTTTTGCTCAGACCTTTTAAAATAGCTTCTTCCCTAAATTCTCTCAATTACTCCATTTGTGTTTAACATCTGTAACATCTGACTGACAGTCATTGGTACCAGAAATGGCCCCAGAAAGCAAACCCTCTAAAAAGACTTCTGGTGTTGGGTTGCTCCTAGAGTGGAAAAGTATACAAGTAACTTTGCAGGGATGAGGCCCTGGTAAGCTGTTCCACCTGGTAACATCAGTTTCTCGAATTGTCTTCAGTGGTGGCATGAGAGGAAGTGCAGGTGGAGGGATGAGGGATGGGATCAAAGGGCAATAGTCCTGGTTGCTTTGACAGCAACAATGAGATAAGCATTGTGAGGTCAGCTGGCTGTTTCCAGTGACTCTAGACATGGTAGACAGAGAAAAGAAGAAACTGGAGGTTGTGAGGATGATTATTATTGATTAGTATTATTTGTGTTTTACTCAGAGCACACTCAGACAGTGAGAAAGCCTGGCAGCTTAGTGGGACTTCCTCACTTCCTAATGTCGTGGGGCAGATGTGACTGAGCTCTGCCTGATGCATGGGCTGCAGAGCTGCAGCTTCGATTAAGGCACGGCTCCACGTCTCTCACTCTCAGGTAATGGCTAGTAGGTGAGGGATGGGTGACTGAGACATGGAATGGGGCCATTTGGGCAGACATGGAAGAGGCTAAGAAGTTTAAACCTCCAGGCCTCTCTGAACTCTTGCCTTCAGGCAACTTCTCCACGTATAAATGCCCTTCAGAGAATACACCTTGGGAATCTGCACATAAATAGCTGTACATCCCCCCCAGCTATAAGCCACTACCACCCCAATTGCCACCAGGCCTATACTAAGGTTAGATCCCAACACTGCCCAGATGGAGAAACACAAATCCTAGTTTTGGAGGAGATAGTCTGTCTACCAAGAGAATTACAGGATCTTGCCAATGTGTATCTGCTGGAGCCTGGGGAGCATCATGGGATGTCTGCTACGAGTGTTAGACTAATGAAAATGAAATGGAAAGAGTGATTGGGCTGTATTTATTGATGTAGGTATAAACACTCAAGATCTGGAATGTAATGTGTTGGCTCGAGTCTACCAGGTTGGCTGAGTGAAGCCCGGACTTAATGGTGACCTGGAGTCAAGGAGGCTCAAATTCTGGTATTTCTCTATCTAATGGCCTAGGAAAAACGGGGAAGTTAGAATGGGCTTATTAGATGCAACCTGCTTACCTACCTTCTAATCAAGTCTCTCTTCTCCTCTTCCTCCTTCTTTACTTCTTTCTGGTGGGGCCTAGAGGGCTCTCCCTTAACCAAAGTATTCAGCTGGCAAAGAGCCTCCTCTTGAGTGAGTTTTGTTCGCTTGTGTCTTTCAAGGAAACACGTTTCCTTGCTCATTCATCTAAAGTGGTGGAATTTATTAGTACACAGTGGTTCATAATGTCCCCTTACCATCCTGTCACTGTTTGTAGGATATATGGAGAGGTCCAGTCTCATTCCTCCCATCAGTAATTTGTGTCTCCTCTCTTTCAGGATCAGTCTAGCTAGAGGTTTATCCATTTTGTTGAGCCTCTCAATCAGCTCTTGTTTTCATCGATTTTCTCTATTGCTTTCACATCTTATATTTTGTTGCCTTATGATTTGTCTGTTATTTTTTTCCCTCTGCCTACTTGGAGCTACTGGGAAACAGCAGGAGACAGGAGGCAATGAGAAGAGTGAAGTCCCCCTACTTGGCCACGGCTCCCGTCGGGCTTCCTTCTCTGGGCTGCAGTCACTTCTCCTTCTGCTTTACCTTCTGGTCAAAGGGTGGTAAGAACTCCCCACCATCATTAGCCCTGAGGTCTTGCATCACCCCTTGCTGCCTTTCTTAAACTCTGCCTACATATTTAGAAGTGGCCCCTTCATTACACTCCCTTTGCCCAGCCAGTGTGCTGTTTCCTGCTGGGTCTTGTCTGCAGATACACGTTCTTATCACTTATTTCTGAATTTTAACACATTCTTCAAATTTTTAAAAAGACTTGTAGGAAAAGTGTGAAAATATTCGTCTCCCATGGATCTGTTGCTAAAGTTAAGCTGGTTTGGTAAAGTCAGTTTGAAATTATGGGCCTGGAAAGCTGCTGCCTTTATTTTATGAACAGATCTTATAAAATTGTAGTGATCATTGGGATTATTCTTTGATCTGCGTTGATAATTAGAGATGTTTACCACTTCATCTCCTTAGTAAAGGCTTTGTGAACATCAGTGGCGTTTGCTTTGTTTGCAGATTGCTAACAGATTCTAAGTTGAGCAAGAAAATTACACAGAAGGCAGAATTTGCAATAGGGAAAATGCCAGTCATCAAAAAATTCTTTGTTGATGACTGGCATTTTCCCTATTGCAAATTTTCCCTATTGCAAATTCCTTCAGTGAGTGGACCTGGTCTCAGGAGACACAAATGGGATTAAAGAGTGGTCCCTACTCTTAAGGAACTTGTAATGAAGTGAAGAATACATTCGTAAGTAAATAATAGTACAAATAAGTCTGTGATGAGAAGTATAATAGAAGCAATAAACAAATATTACAGGGGCACAGAACTTTCCAAGTAAAGTGCTCTTGTCGTATGTAGTAGCAAAATAATGCCTTCCAATGCCAAAGATTTCTATATCCTAACTCAAAGAACTGGCAAATACATTACCTTACAAGACAAAGAGGAATCCAAGTTGCAGGGAATTAATGTTGCCAATCAGCTGGTCTTAAGGAAGAGAGGTGGTCTTGAATTACCTGGGTGGGCCTGGTATAATCACAGGGGTTCTTTAACACAGAAGAAGGCATGAGAAAAGAGTCAGAGGGAGATGACTCTGGAAGGATGATCAGAGAGAAGCAATGTTGCTAGATTTGAGGATGAAGGAAGAGGCCATGGCCCGAGGAATTTAATGGACTCTAAAGCATGGAAAAGATAAGAAAATGAAGTCTCGCCTAGATCCTCCAGAAAGGGAGCAGTCCTGCTGACATCTTAGCTTTAGCCCCATAAGACCCATGTGAGGCTTCTCACTTGCTGAACCACAGAGTGATAGATGTGTGTGATCATAAGCCGTCATATCACGCTTGTTACGCAGCAATTGGAAACTGATACACCGTATCTGGGAAGGAGAGAGAAAGTCCCTGCAGGCAAGTAGACTAGGGAAAGAAAAGGCCGGGGTGACAGAGGCTTCCCTGTGGAGAAACAACTGAGAGCCAGATGTGGGCCTGGGTCAGATTTGAGAGTGCCTTAAGAACCATGCCGTGGCTTAGCCTTTACTTTTTAAAACAGAAAAAGAGTGAATGAAGTTTTTGAGCACAGCCACAATATTCTTTGTTTTGTCTTTTAAAAAGACAATGGTGTTAAGTCTGGAGCAGATTTTTGGGAGTAATTAGGAGAGATAGACTCTTCTGTTTTACCTAAGTGATGTCTTCATATGGAGGCTTTCATGTGCTATTTGAATCCCTGAATGAAGGACCTGTGCGTATTTGCACGTGGAGCCACGTGGTGTAAAGACTCCCACCATCTCCCGTGTTTGCTCATAAGGCTTGAGCTTGTTAGAGTGTTGGGGTTGCCGTCTGGCCAGTCAGGCGTACCTCATCGTAAGTTAATATCAGCTCAACAACTTACTCCAAAGCCAATTCTTGGTTATTTATTTTAACAACCTGCTGTTTTGAATTACCTCTGTCTCTAGTTTCTGTCATTAGTGTAAATAAGCATAGACAGCATGATTGACTACATTGATTGTGGAAGAATTGGCCATTAAAATAGCAAAATATAGAAAGAAAGGTGAAACTAAATCTCCACCCTCTCCTCCTCCTCCTAGATGTGCAAATTCTAAAACCAGTTTCTTACCCCAAATACTCAAGCCATGGGGCTCTATGTTCTAGGATAAGTGAGGTTTGGAAAACGCTGGTTAAGAAAGGTTATTTAACTGGGGATCTCTTATGAGGCAAGCGTGCTAATGACTCAAGAAGCTGCTAGGCTTACTTCCCAATGGAACCCTTTTGTTCAGAATGTATTTTGAGACGTGTTCCGCCACACACAATCTGGGACAAGAGCTGAGGAAGAAAAGCACTCCCCATGGTGCTGGGAGGCCTCGTTTTCAGACCTGTTTATGACTCCAAAAAGCTCAGTGATGTGAGCGAGAGGCTTTGAGTTCTGCATCCTCAGTTTCTAGGCTCTGTGAAAGAGGTTCATGGCCCTTAATGCTGTGATTCTTTAAAATCCAACAGAAATGAACTTGTTTCACATGTTAGTGGATAATCACTAATATCGACTAATTAGTGATTAGGTTTTTCATCAGATTGTTTTGTAGTCAGTCACGTTATTGCTGCATTTCGTTGCTAAGCAATATTACAGCTGTCGTAGAACTTGTTGCCTAGAATGTGAACGTGGGGTATCTGAAAATGGAGGTTACCTCGGCGGTGGAAATTAGAGTTTGAGATGCCTTCCTATACAGATTCTAATCTTTCCAGCAAACTCAGGATGTCAGAATCGAGGGAAATGTGCCCAAATGACATTGAGAGGCCACAGTCTTGTGGAGATGAACATACTAAGCTCACATAGCTAGTCAGAGTTTCTGTGTCTAAATCTGCTTGTCTTATTAAATTTCGCAACTTTGAATAACAAATGAATTTTTATTTAGTAGTCTCTAGACAACTGTTCTAGCATATGGGTTTTGATATACGTTGGATGTTGTGAAGGCTCTTATCTCTCCACAAATAAGTAAATTAACAAATAAGTAAAGATAATTGTTGGCGGAAAAAAGATCACTAAACCAGAAATGTAAGGTTTCATGATGTTTTGAATTATATGTGTGTGTATGTCTGTGTATACTCATATATATTTCTGGATTATATATGTATACATGTAAATATATGTAGGCATATTCAGCAAAAAATACTTGAAAAAATACATTAAAGTGTTAGGAAGAGCTATGTCTGAAGTGGAATTCTAAATGATGTTTCTTCTCTTCTTTACTTCCCTGCCTTTCTCACATTACCTAAAGTGAACACATTGTTTTTGTAACCAGGGAAAATAAAGATTCGTTTAAAAAGCCAAGTTAAAAAAATCAAGGCTATGTTCCCATATCTATAGCGCATGAGTTTTGACTGAGGACAAACAGTCTGCCATTGCATATTGGATAGGAGGGCCTTTGTCTTACGCCTCTTCAATCCACTTACCTATTGAGGCTGTAGAAAACAGGACGGGTCAGCTAGTTATGCATATACTATTCTGTTATTTCCATTGTATACGTCTCTGAACTTTGATAGGAAAAGTAATTCTGCTGCCCTGAAGTTCACACAATAATTCCATTTTAGGCAAGCTGAATCTTAAAAATAAGTAAAATAATGATCAATAAAATCTGGAAAAATGATTTTAATTCTTGGAGGTCTCATTAGATTGGAAATGTGTGTTTGTTTAATGTGTCAACTTGACTAGACGATAGTACCCCATTTTTTAATTAGGTGCAAATCTAGGTATTGCTGTGAACGTATTTTGTAGATGTGGTTAACTTTAAAGATTTCCCTGGATGTTTTGGGTGGACCTCACCCAATAATTTGAAGGCTTTGAGAGCGAAACCTGATGTGTCCCAGAGAAGAATTTCTGCATCAAGCCTGCAGCATCAACTCCTTGCTTGAGTTTCCAGCCTATCAGCCTGTTCTATACATTTTATGTTTGCCAATACCCACAACAATGTGAGCCAATTCCTTCAAATAAATACCTCCCTCTCTCTCTTTCTTTGTGGGAGTGGGTGTATGTATATTAATACATAACATACAACACTGTATTAGTGCATCTTCACACTGCTATAAAGAAATACCCAAGACTCGGTAATTTATAAAGAAAAGAGGTTTAATTGACTCATAGTCCCCCATGGCTGGGTTGGCCTCAGGACACTTCTAATCATGGCAGAAGGGAAGGCAGGCACCTTCTCCACAATACAGCAGGAGAGAGAGTATGTGAAGGAGGAACTGTCAGACATGTATAGAATCATCCGTGCTCATGAGAACTCACTCATTATCATGAGAACAGCATGGGAAAGATCGCCCCCATGATCTAATCACATCCCTCCCTCCACATGTGGAGATTACAGGTCCCTCCCTCGGCAACTGAGGATTATCTTGAGATGAAATTTGAGTAGGGACACAGAACCAAGTGATATCAAACATACAACATATATAACATTATATAACATATATAGTATTTAGTAATATTTTTACATATGTTATATACACCTACATAGGTATCTATGTATATTACTGATTGATTCTGTTTTTCTGAGAAACCTGACTGATACTTACTTCAGTACTGGAAATTTGGGCTCTGCTGTAGCAAATTTCTAAAAATGCGGAAGTGGCTTTGGAACTGGGTAATGGGAAATGACTGGAAGAGATTTGAGGTATATGCTTTTAAAAGCCTAGAAGAGACTTGGAAGACGTATGGATATTCAAGGCAATTTTGGGGATAAAAACTTACCTGTTCAGTACAATGTGCACTATTTGCGTAATGGATACACTGAAAGCCCAGACTTTACCACTGTGCAATATGTCCATCCATGTAAAAAGAAGAGCCCCTTGTATCCCTAAGTCTATTTAAAAAGCAAATACAGGCAATTTTATTGAGGTCTCCGAAGGAAGGGAAGAGAATAGTGGAGAAAATTTCCATTGTCTTGGACACGTATCTTCATGATGATCAGAATGTTGCTAGAGACATGAGTGTTAAAGGTGCTTTTGGTGAGAACCTAGAAGAAAATTAGAAACAAGTTATTGGATGCTGCAGGAAAGGTGAGCCTGTTCAAAAATGATAGAAATTTTGGCTAAATTGTGTTTTATATTGGATGGAAAGCAGAACTTGGAAGTGATGAACTTGGATATTTAACTGAGGAGACTTCTAAGCAAAGTGTGGCCTGACTTTTTTCTTGCGGCTTGTAGTAAAATGGGAAAGGAAAGAGATATATTGAGGAAGGAACTGTTAGCTATAAGGAACCAGCATTTGATGACATGGAAAATTCTCAGCCTGTCCATATTGTCAAAGATGCCAAGGGTCAAGGGTGAGGTCAGACAGCCTTCTGTGGAAGAGATTAGGTACGTGACTACTGGATTCACACAGCCATCTCAGCAGACGCCAGGAACAGGGCTGGGGCTGCTCAGAAAAGATCTGTGTGGGACCCTCGTGTCTACTGTCAGGGACCCCCTGCCCTGCTCAGAAGACCAATGAGATTTTTGACGATGTCATATCAGCTGAAACTCTGCCAGCTTGGCCTGGCAGGAACAGAGACCAGAAGCAATGAGGAAAGACTGTCAGCCTTCTAGGTCCCACCTGTAGGAAATAGCCTGTCCAGTGGTGCTGGCAGGACCTCTGTTGAGGCATCCACACTTCCAGAGGAGAGAGCGTGGACCACACAGGATTATTTAGACCTAGTGGAAATTGCTCTGCTGAGTTCTGAACTTGCTTGGGACAAGCGACTCTTTTATTCCTTCTCTTTCATCCATTTGGGGATGGAAATGTTTTCCTATATTTGACCCACCATTGTCTTTTGGAATCAGATAACTTGTTTCCTAATTTCACAGGTGTGTAGATGGAGAGGAATTCCGCCCCATTGTGGCTCAGACCTAGAGTTCCATCCATACCTATTCAGATGATGAGATCAGGGACTTTTTGAGTTGATGGTACTTAGATGATATTTCAGACTGAGAATTGATGCTGGAATGGGTTATGACTTTTGGGGAGGTTGGGATGGGATAAATGTATTTTGCACATGGGACAAATGTGCACTCTTGGGGGCCAGCAGGGAGAATCCACAGGGTCGAGTTGTGTTTTGCCCCAAAATTCACGTCTTTCTGGAATCTTGTAACGTGACCTTATTTGGAAACAGTTTTTTGTTTGTTTCTTTTTGTTTTTTTCAGATGTAATTAGTTAAGATGTGCCCATTCTGGCATAGTGGGCCCTAAATCCAGTATGACTGGTATCCTTATAAGAAGACAGAGACACAGGGAGAAGATGGCCCTGTGACACCAGACGCAGACTGGAGTGATTCACCCGCAAACCAGGAAGCATCAAGTCATGCTGGCAACACCATGAGAACAGGCAAGGAGAATTCTTCCCTAGCACCTCAGAGGGCAGACGGCCCTTTTGCCACTGTGACTTCAGACTTCCAGCTTCCGGAACCCTGAGAGAATATGCCTGTGGATTGAAGTCACCCGGTGTGTGCTAGTGTGTTACGGCAGCTCAAAGAAGCCAACCTGGTGTGCTTTTGCGTTTTCCTGAAGTCCAGATCTTGGCTAACAGATAGGAAGAGATGAAAAGAAGGAAAGCCCACCTTTCTCTCTCTGACCGGGATGGAGTATCTTTCCACGTGGAGAAGGAGAGCTGCTCCTTCTGTCATTACTGCAGTGCTAATGAAAAGTGAAATGACAAGAGTGAGAAAATCAGATGGCACCTGGTGGTCGGTCACACGCTGTAGGGTTCCTTAGCTGGTGTAAGGAGCTTGGAAACATGTGGTGGCGCTCCCTAGAGAGGATTGTTCTCTAGATTTTGAGAAAGGCCTGTCTTCTCCGGTCATCTCTAGTTTCAGACCCAGAGAAAAGCCCAGTTCTTGGCTGGTATTTAAGCTCCTAATGTTTGTCATATTGCTTTCTCACTCTTATTGTCTTGATCAAGTTTTCACCCTGTGAGATTCACGCATGGGAGGGGTGGGATGGAGTGCTCAGCATTCACCGAGCCCAGCCCTACCTCACTCTGCTGGGTATGTGTACTCCTGGCAAAATGCAACTTCCAGTTCAGAGAAAAAGGACTTAAAAAGGCTCGTAAAATGGGCTCCCAAGGCTCCTTGAATAGCAAATAGCTTTTAAAAGACAACACTTTAATGGCCCATGAGTAACTAAGTCAAAAACAGAAGTATTGAATGTCCCTTTAAATGTATATGAGTTTGAAAAGCAAGATGGGAATAGATTTGGCAAAGTTTCTTCTGGATTTTATAGAATTCAAAATGCTTGAAAAATTTTTACCTATCTGCCCACACACAACTGCAAACATTTTATAAACGCCAGGAGATAACAAAAATGATACTGTGCAAATCCAAACAGTATGCAGCTTCTGCATTGCTGTGCCTGATGGAAATATTTCTCTCTTTTATGAGCTTCTCTCTGTGGATGGAGAAGGACCAAAGATGGGCGTATGAAGCAGGGAGGGGAGAAAGGAGGAAGAGCAGCATAGCCCAGGCCTCCACGGCTATTCTAATACTCATGTTGCTTTCTAAATGGAACCATTTGCTGCACATTTTGAATTGCTAACATTTGCTCGAATACGGGACAATGGACTTTCCTGTAAACTATGAATTTTATGACAATGAATTAGCATGTTCATTTAGCAGAAAGTAAACAAAGATTAGTACAAAATTGATTCAGTATGTAACCCAACTCTTCCGCTGCTTAATGAAGTGATGGTGATGAAACTAAAACAAATAGCTTTATGCATTGTAAAGCACAAGGAAGAATACGTCTGTGTTTAATTATTGTGTGATTATGACAAGGATGGTACCTGCCTGGACCATGGGCTACAAAGTCTGCGGCAGCCACTCCTGCTTCAGCGGATTGGGTGTGGAACTAACAAATTAGAACACCGGTGTTAGAACAGAGAGGTGAAATATACATGTAAATATAATCAGTTCTGATGAGCTTCCAACATCTGTTAAGTACCTATTGTGTGTGTGCCAGGCACTGGGGATATGGCACAATGAGATGGGGACATTTTCAGTGTCCTGAACTCTAGGGAGGGTAGGGAGGATGAGGCATGATTGTTTTAGTTGGGTTTT
The DNA here is from genome assembly GCA_004027835.1 of Alouatta palliata. Classification (NCBI taxonomy): domain Eukaryota; kingdom Metazoa; phylum Chordata; class Mammalia; order Primates; family Atelidae; genus Alouatta; species Alouatta palliata. Next base: position 23,183 of record PVKV010020271.1, read on the forward strand.
GTGATTATTAATTTTGTGTTACCTTGACTGGACCAGGTTAGCTCAGATATTTGGCTAACCATTATTTGGGTGCTTTTATGAGGGTGTTTTGGATGAGATGGGCATTTAAATTGGCAGACTGTATAAAAACAGATGGCCCTCCCTTAAGTGGGTGGGCACCATCCAATCTGAGGAGGCCCTGAATAGAACAAAAAGGCAGAGGAGAGGGGATTTGTTCTCTCTGCCTGACTTCTTGAGCTGGGGCATGGTTGTTTTCCTGCCATCTTTTTACGCCATCAGCTCTCCTGGTTCTCAGGCCTTTGGACTCAGACTGGACCCACACCACTGGCTCTGTCGGTCCTCCAGCTTTGCAGATGACATGGCCTCTACAATTGTGTGAGCCAATTTCTTATTATCTCCCTACATGTCCCCCACCTGCGTTCTGTTTCTCTGGAGAACTCAAGAAGGAGACACTGAGGCAAGAATTTGAGGACTATTAGTGGAATAGGAGTGATCCAGGAAGCATGGGTAGGAAAGAGAGTGACAGAAGTGAGACAGGGAAAGGAAGGAAGCCAGCTGCCACTCTGGGCAACTGGCGAAACTGGGAAATGGTATGGAACGGACACTGGTATTAGTCTGCCTGAGGGTGTGGGAGATGGGCTAGTCGTTTTCCAGTTCTCTCCCCCTTCACTGGCTGAGGGCTGCCTGGAGGCATTAACTCCCTAGCTTTTCTGACCTCTGCTGTGCAGATCATGAGAAGCCTTCAGAGGGAGCACAGCAGGTTCTTGTAGGTGGATGCCCTCCGCAGGTCCTGGAAGCTGAGGACTGAGGGTGTAAGGGTGAGCACCTAATGGCATGCACTGTCATGAATGAGTGGATGGAGACTGGGCCGGCAGAAAGGGCAAACGGAGTTCAGAGGAGAAAGAGTATTATGGGATATAGTAAGAAGGGAGAAGTATATGGAGGAGTTGGGGCATTGACCCAGGCTCTGTAAGAGGGGAAGAGGCCTGGTGTGCCAGCGTTGTGGATTGTGTAGTTTTGGAAGCTACGGAGAGCCTGAGCTGGTGATGAAAGCTGAGTCACTGAGTACTGTCTGCTCCGGAATGGCTGCAGTGCAAGTGGATGTTGGGCCGTGATGTGCCACATGGACAGGATCATACATATTCAATGTGACATTTTGACCAGAGACACATGAAGTATTTTAGTATGGCAGAGCCTCACCCTTGCTCCCTAGCATCCATTATTTTTAATCTTTTTAATATATATATTTTTTGAGACAGAGTCTTACTCTGTTGCCCAGGCTGGAGTGGAGTGGCACAAGCTTGGCACACTGCAACCTCTGCCTCCTGGGTTTAAGTGATTCTCCTGCCTCAGCCTCCTGAGTAGCTGGGGTAACAATATCTGCCACCATGCCCAGCTAATTGTATTTTTAGTAGAGATGGTGTTTCACTGTGATGGCCAGGCTGCTCTCAAACTCTTGACCTCAAGCGATCCACCTGCGTCGGCCTCCAAAAGTGCTGGGATTACAGGAGTGAGCCACTGTGCCCAGCCACCAGCATCCATTCTTTTAGCTCCAATAGCAATAGAATTTTCAGCTGGGCACACGGCTGAACAAAATGCAGACTTTATTCTCAGCCTCTCTTGTAGCAAGGTGTGGCCATGTGACTAAGTTCTCCAGAAGGGGCTATGAACAGAAATGATGCCAGCACATCCATGCTTTGCCCTTAAAAATATAGGACAGGCTCTCCAGGTCCCTACCCTTCCTTCCTGGTGGCTCAGATCTGCAGATGGTGCAGAGGGCTGTGGATGAAGCAGCACTTTGAGGAGAGCAAAAAATCAAGACAGTAGGAACCTGAGTCCCTCAACATTTTACGGAGTAGAAGCACAGGCTATTGTCAACATGACTAATCCTATATTCTAACTAGCAGATTAGGGAAATTAACCTGGCTGTGATATTCAGGGTAAGCTTTGGGTGGGAAGGACACGGGACTCACGTGGATGATTCTGTGGCTGGCATTTTCCATTACATTGAGTTTGTTCATGGTTCAGAGGCTTAGGGCCCAGGCAGTGACTTCTTTCAGACCTCAATTCTGGTATTTACAAACTGATACGGTGGCTCGGTGGGGAGAATGTTGATGGAAGGTCTGGGGTAGAGGTGGCTGCAGGGAGGGGAAGACACTGGGATACTTCCTGGGAAAATTCTGAAGGAGAAATGGGGTCTGACCCTGAGTGAGCACATCTTCAGGGATGTGTGTGCTTATATTTCAATGTCCAGTTGAATCTGGTTATGGAGGGACATCTGGTTGGGTAAATGAATTGGATTGGGGTGCCTTAGTAGGGTTATCTACCTAGTAGGTAAATGAGTATCAGCTGATATTCTGCAATTAAATTGTCATATTGTATTGGCCATTTACAATCTAACCAGATAAAATAGTCTAGATCTGTGGTGTATACCCAATCAGGGATGAAAATTGAATGCACAATTACTGAGTGATGTGGTGATGCTTGTGCTAATGTGAGTTTACAACCTAGAAGAAGGAGTACCAGCTCTGCTTGGGGCTCACTTCTTGAACAGAAGCAATCAAAGGACATTATCTGCCTGCTTCCTAAGGCTGGTCCCAGGCCATCGAACAACAGGGGGTACCCCAAAAGGTGACCCCAGAAACCAATGCTCTTCTATTGGGGTGCACCATGTCAATGGCTCCCTCTTCTGCACAGTTCTCTTGAGTTCTCAGAGAAAGGGCATTTGTGCTGAGAATTTGGCTACATTTTATCAAGGGATGTGCTTGACCACAGCTTCCCAGGGATCGTGATGCTTGGCATGTGCCTGGACCAGGGCAGGCACTCGGTAAATGTGTGCGTGGAATAAACGCACAAGTAATTGACTTGGAGCTCACTGTCAACACCTAAGTCATATATTGTTGGCTGTCCCAGAACTTTAGTAACTATGTGCTTATTAAAAACTAGGTCCCACCAGGGGGAATTTGGTCCCTAATTTTGTTGGAGGTTTTATTTTTTAGCTTCAGCATTCAGAGATTGTGCTCTGTCCCTGGCCCTAGTTAGCCCCTGTCTGTAGATCAATATGGACATTCATATCTTTAGCTAATATTGGGCAGTGGTTTCACAACCCATATGTAATTCATTAGTATGTAAAATGCTATCTGTGCCAAAATAATATACAAGCTGTCTGAAAAGTCTGGAAACAGAGGATAAACTTATTTCAAAGGGTTTATTAGTTAACATTTTCAAATAATGTACTGGTCCTATTTTCCTCACTCCATACACTTTTGTAGGTAAATTAAACTTAAAGCAATAGGTTCACTCTTTAGTCAGAAAAAGTACAATAAATACACATTTTCCTTGTTTCCAGAATATTCGGACACTGTAATGTTCTTATTGTAATTTTGTTTTGGATTAACAATAGGGTTATTGCTTTAAATTTAGTGACACTTCATCTGAAAAGCTATCTGGCTGTTCAAGAAAAACATATTGAACATGTATTTTTGATGATATAAATAACATGCTATTTAAAAGTAAGATTTTCATGTGTTGAAAAATTTTTGTACATCTTGAAATTGATAAGCGTCTTGGAAAGTTTATTTTAAATTATTTGTTCTGGATTAGTTAAAAGAGAACAAGTGCTTTAAAATTTACTTTCAAGTGTCTACTTAAAATATGTTCTGAACTAAAATATAAAGATTGAGGTTTTGGCTTAATCCAAACTTTACTCTGCAAAAAATATTTTAAAAGGAGAAAATAATAAATTTGAAGTAGGAAATAGGGAAAAGTGCATAATATTCTCCATCAAAAAATCTGTCTTTGCAATATCCCAAGAAGCCAGCAAGTTCCACATGTTCCATAAATCCACTTTACAGGGGAACTTAATGGGCTGGATTTGCAGCAAGTTAAATGAGACTTTTTTTTTTTAACTGATGTAGTTTTCACAGACTGACGCCCTTCACTGTTTGAGTGAAACCATCTTGGTTTGAATATGTGGGTACATTTCACCATCAGGCTTGTGTCAAATGACCCTGAATTTGAAAATGAAAGCACCCTTCAGATCTTTGCTTTGGGGTGGTGTCATAAACAAATCTGAATTTTGTTCTCACGACTTACCATGATCTCTTCCAAACCTTTGATGTATTTATGTTCAAGTACAAGGATTATATGAGCAGCTCCGAATGTTCTGTTACAGATGAGGTGAGGCTGAGCCTCTGCCTCTAGTTACCACGCTGTATGCATAGCCATGATGGTTGAGGGCTAAAATCTTCCTCTGGGAGCCCCTTTAGATGAAAGCTGTTGACTTTGCATGTGCAAACCTATCATAGGTACACAAAGTGAGAATACACTGAGAGAATGCACCGTTATTAACGTGAAAGTCACATTCCTAAAAGTACCAAGATTGGCAAATCTGAGGTCTCAGCAAAAAGTCAAGATCAGAGAAAACCAATAGAAATGACAATAATCTAGTAAGAAAGAAATCCTGGGAGAAATTTGCTTCCCAAACAAATTAGTTTTGTTAATGGAAAAGTCTGCCGGTCCAGTTGATCCCTCGCCCGAACCACTCTCTTTCCATTTTCGAAACACTGTTTTCTCCCAAGGCTGACTCGCTTACCAGTTTTAGTTGTGCGGCCAGCACCTCTTTAAAAGTTTTGAGGCAAGCCTTACTGCTTGAAATGTAATATATTTTATACTTGCGTTTTTCTCTAGTTTTGTCTACATAAACCTCAGGGGAAAAAATGCTAATATGTCTTCCTGATCTTTTAATAAATTATTGCTTAGAGACACATTTTTCTCCACACTCCCTACCCAGTGTGTGGCGATTCTGGGATTGAATTGCTTCTCTTTGTTTGCATTATTGTAGACACCTGCCAAAGTGTATGTATGTTGGAGGGTGGGCTATGACAACACTGGGATTTTTCCATTTTAAGGGACTGATCAGTGTAAACTGAGAAATGTCTTTCTGCAAATATGAAGCCTGATTATCTCAAAGTAATTACCTGGGAGAATTACTTTAACTCTTCACACTGCTATAGAGCTCTATAATTTACAAATCAGTGTCGCATACAGTGTAGCATTTCACATGACTGACCGTAATTCCTTCCGTGAGATGGCACACCCATTCTAACTGCTAACATCCCCCTTTTTTCCATTCTTTTCTTCCTTCCCCCTTTCCTCCTTCCCTTTTAATTTTTTTCTTCTTTTCTTCTTCCTTCCTTTTTTTGCCTGCCTGCCTTCCTTCCCTCCCTTCTTCCCTCTCTCCTTCCTTCTTCCTTTCTTTCCTCTTTCCTCCTCTTTTCCCTACTTTCCTTCTTTCTTTCCTCCCTTTCTCCTTCCTTCCTCCCTCCCTCTTGCCCTTTTTTCTCTCCTTCTCTACCATCCTTCCTTCTTCCTTCCTCCCCTCCCTTTATTCTTCTCTCTCTGTCTTACTTTCTTCCTCTCTTTCATTCTCCCTCCCCATCTTCCTCCCTACTTTCTTTCTTTATAATACAAATATACTTTTATTACAAATACAAACATTTGTAACATCAAGTACAGTTTTAAAGTACAGATTATGAGAACTGTATTTTAAAGTACAGTTTATGAGAACTGGTACATGAATTCAGCAAAGTTTCAGGATACAAAATTAATATATACAAATCAATAGCTCTGCTATATACCAACAGCAACCAAGATGATAATCAAATCAAGAACTCAACCCCTTTTATAATGGCTAAAAAAAAGAAACAAAAAACATGAAATGCTTAGGAATATACCTAACCAAGGAAGTAAAAGACTTCTACAAGGAAAACTACAAAACATTGCTGAAAGAAATTGTAGACGGCACAAACAAATGGAAAAACATCCCATGCTCATGGATGGGTAGAATCAACATTGTGAAAATGACCATACTGCCAAAAGAAATCTACAAATTCAATGTAATTCCCATAAAAATGCCACCATATTCTTCACAGAACAAGAAAAAGCAATCCTAAAATTCATATGGAACCAAAAAAAGGCCTGCATAGCCAAAGCAAGACTAAGCAAAACAACAAATCTGGAGGCATCACATTACCTGACTTCAAACTATACAACAAGGCCACAGTCACCAAAACAGCATGGCACTGGTATAAAAATAGGCACATAGTCCAATGAAACAGAACAGAGAACTCAGAAGTAAAGCCAAATACTTACAGCCAACTGATCTTTGACAAAACAAACAAAAACATAAAGTGGAGAATGGACACCCTATTCAACAAATGATGCTGGGACAATTGGCAAGCCACATATAGCAGTGAAATTGGATCCTTATTACTGACCTTGTACAAAACTCAGCTCAAGATGGATCAAAGACTTACATCTAAGACCTGAAACCATACAAATTCTAGAACATCAGAAAACCCCTTCTAGACATTGGCTTAGGCAAAGACTTCATGATCAAGAACCCAAAAGCAAATGCAACAAAGCCAAAAGATAAATAGATGAAACTGAATTAAATGAAAAAGCTCTGCAGAGCAAAAGAAATAATCAGCAGAGTTAACAGACAACCCATACAGTGGGAGAAATATCTTCATAATCTATGTGTCTGACAAAGAACTAATATCCAAAATCTACTAAGAACTCAAGCAAATCAACAAGGAAACAACAAACAATCCCATCATCTAAAGACATGAATAGATAATTCTCAAAAGAAGATATACAAATGGCCAACAAACATATGGAAGAATGCTCAACATCACTGATTATCAGGGAAATGCAAATCAAAACCATAAGGCAATACCACCTTACTCTTGTAAGAATGGCCATAATAAAAAAATATTAAAAAATAGATGTTGGTGTGGATGTGGTGAAAAGGGAACACTTTTACACTGTTGGTGGGAAGCTAAACTAGTACAACCACTATGGGAAACAGTGTGGAGATTCCTTAAAAGACTAAAAGTGGGTCTACTGTTCGATCCTGCAATCCCACTACTAGGTATCTACCCAGAGGAAAAGAAGTCATTATACAAAAAAGATACTTGCACATGCATGTTTATAGCAGCATAATTTGCAATAGCAAAAATACGGAACCAGCCCAAACGCCTATCAATCAATGACTGAATAAAGAAAATGTGGTATATATGTATATATAAATATTTATATCCATATATCATGGAATACTGCTCCTCCATAAAAAGGAACAAAATAATGGCATTCACAGCAACCTGGATGGACCTGGAGGCTATTATTCTAAGTGAAGTAACTCAGGAATGGAAAACCAAACATTGTATGTTCTTACTCATAAGTGTGAGCTAAGCTATGAGGATGCAAAGGCATTAGAATGATACGATGGACTTTGGGGGTGGGGAGAAAGGGTGGGAGGGGGTGAGGAATAGAGGACTACACCTTGGGTACACTGTACACTGCTTGGGTGATGGGTCCACCAAAATCTGAAAAGTCACCACTGAAGAACTTATTCATGTAACCGAACACCATCTGCTCCCTAAAAACCTATTGAAATAAAGAATAAATAATACAAAATAATAAAAAAGTGGTTGCTTACAGCTTTGATTTCCACCACATTTTGCTTTGTTACAAAGAGCTCTTCAAACAAGCGTTATTTCCTGATCAGAGGCAGGATAATAAAATAAAATAAAATGATTGGGTTGGGAATGTGGGGAGTTAGTCTTGAGTCTGCTACTTCCTGTAATCATCTCTGAGCTTTAGTTTTCTCATTTTAAGATTAGTCTCAAATGAACACCTTTTATTTGCTTCAGAGCATTATTGTGAAGATTCAGTTAACACCAGTTATAAAATACCACCCCTATCATCCTCTATCCCCCTCATATAGCCTGTTAATTATTATAGTTACTGTTGCACCTGACCTTTTACTGGTTTATTCCCATTCTTAGGTACAATGGATGCTCCATGAACACAGGGACTTTATACGTTTTGTTAACTTCTTTATTTCAAAAGCACATGGCAGTGCCTGACACAGAGTATGCACTAAATATAATTTAGTTAACAAGGTATGAAAATCCCTTCCTTCCTTCCTTTCTTCCCTCCCTCCCTCTCATTTCCCTCCCTCCTTCCCTCCCTCCCTTCTTTTCCTCCCTCCCCTTTCTTTCTTTCTTTTTTCTTCTTCTTTTTCTTTCATTCTTCTCTCTTTCTTTCTTTCTTTCTTTCTTCTCTCTCCCTCCTTCTCTCTTTCTTTCTTTCTTTTCTTTCCTTCTTTCTTCTTTCCTTTTTTCTACAAATGCCTTCCTTGGGAGGCTTGTTACAGATTAAGGGTTAGTCAAAAAATGCTAAATTCAAGGAAGCCTTCTCATATTTTTTTGTTGATCTTTGTTTGTTTCCCATTGTACCTCAGTTATTCCACATTATCTCAAGACAAGATCAGTTGCATTCTCCAAAAATCTTAATTTAAGCTATTTGCTGTAACTATTGCTTTAAATATGTATCTCAATATCATATATTCCTTGCTTATGTACATTTGTTAATATTGATGACTTATAGAGGAGTGTTTTCTTTATCAGTAGAGAAATGTACAGAAATTTTCGCTTGAAACTAGGAGAGTCTAAATTTTATAACACAAGTCATAAATAAAGCTACATCTTATTATTACTATTTTTTAAATTTTATTTTAAGTTGCAGGGTATATGTGCAAGATGTACAGGTTTGCTACATAAGTACCATGTGCCATGGTGGTTTGCACCTATCAGTCCCTCACCTAGGTATTAAGCCCCACATGCCTTAGCCCTTTATTTGATGCTCTTCCTTCCCTCCCCACATGACAGGCCCCAGTGTGTGTTGTTCCCCTCCCCATATCCATGTGTTCACATTGTTCAGCTCCCACTTATAAGTGAGAACATGCAGTGTTTGGTTTTCTGTTCCTGTGTTAGTTTTCTGAGGGTAATGGCTTCTAGCTCCATCCATGTTCCTGCAAAGGACATGATCTCATCCCTTTTTATGGCTGCATAGTATTCCATAGTGTATATGTACCATATTTTCTTTATCCAGTCTATCATTAATGAGCATTTGGGTTGATTCCCTGTCTTTGCTATTGTGAATAGTGCTGCAATGAATATATGCATGCATTTATTTTTATAATAGAATGATTTATATTCTTTTGGGTATATACCCAGTAATGGGGTTGCTGGGTCAAATGGTATTTCTGTTTCTAGGTCTTTGAGGAATTGCCACACGATTTTCCACAATTGTTGAACTAATTTACATTCTCACCAACAGTATGAAAAGTGTTCCTATTTCTCCATAGCCTGACCAGAATCTGGTGACTTTTTGGACTTTTTAATAATCACCATTCTGACTGGCATGGCATCTTATTGTGGTTTTGAGTTACATTTCTCTAATGATTAGTCATGTGGAGCTTTTTTTCATATGTTTGTTGGCCACATAAATGTCTTCTTTTGAGAAGTGTCTGTTCATGTCCTTTGCCCACTTTTTAATAGGATTTTTGTTTCTTGTAAATTTGTGTAAGTTCTTTGTAGATTCTGGATATTAGCCCTTTGTCAGATGGATAGATAGCAATATTTTTCTTCCATTCTGTAGGTTGTCTGTTCAGTCTGATGATAGTGTCTTTTGCTGTGCAGAAGCTCTTCAGATAATCAGATCCCATTTGTCAATTTTTGTTTTTGATGCAATTGCTTTTGACATTTTCATCATGAAATATTTGCCCATGCCTATGTACTGAATGGTATTGCCTAGATTTTCATCCAGAGTTTTTATAGTTTTGGGTTTTACATGTAAGTCTTTAATCTATCTTGAGTTAACTTTTGTATAAGGTATAAGGAAGGGATCCAGTTTCAATTTTCTGCATATGATGAGTCAGTTATCCCAGCACCATTTATTAGATAAGGAATCCTTTACCTAATGCTTGTTTCTGTTGGGTTTGTTGAAGATCAGATGGTTGTAGATGTGAAATCTTATTTCTGAGTTTTCTATTCTGTTCCATTAGCCTATGTGTCTGTTTTTGTACAAGTACCATGCTGTTTTGGTTACTGTAGCTTTGTAGTATAGTTTGAAGTTGGGTAACATGATGCCTCCAGCTTTGTTCTTTTTGCTTAGGATTGTCTTGGCTATATGGGTTGGCACCATATGAATTTTAAAATAGTTTTTTCTATTTCTGTGAAAAATGTCATTGGTAGTTTAATGGGAATAGTATTGAATCTATACATTACTTTGGGCAGTATGGCCATTTTCAAAATAATGATTCTTCCTATCCATGAGCATGAGATGTTTTTCCATTTGTTTGTGTCCTCTCTGATTTCCTTGAGCAGTCGTTTGTAGTCTCCTTGAAAAGGTCCTTCACTTCCCTTTTTAGTTGTATTCCTACATATTTTATTCTCTTGGTAGCAATTGTGAGTGGGAGTCCATTTATGATTTGATTCTCTGCTCATCTGTTTTTGGTGTATAGGAATGCTTGTGATTTTTGCACATTGATTTTGTATCCTGAGACTTTGCTGAAGTTGCTTAACAGCTTAAGAAGCTTTTGGGCTGAGATTATGAGATTTTCTAGATATAGGATCACATCATCTGCAAACAGAGACAATTTGACTTCCTATCTGAATACCCTTTATTTCTTTCTCTTGTTTGATTGCCCTGACCAGAACTTCCAATACTGTGTTGAATGGGAGTGGTGAGAGAGGACATCCTTGCCTTGTGCCAGCTTTTAGGGACAATACTTCTAGCTTTTGTCCATTCAGTATGATACTGGTTGTGGGTTTTTAATACAGTCATAAATGGCTGTTATTATTTTGAGGTATGTTCCTTCAATTCCTAGTTTATTGAGAGAAAGCTACATGGTAAATAGAAATTTTAAAAGTACAGTTTAGGGGGGATCCCAAGATGGCTGAATAAGAGGCAGCTCTGGAAAGCAGCTCCCAGCGAGAGAGATGCAGAAGCCAACTGGTCTCCAGAATTCCAAACAAGGTACCAGGTTCATTTTGTGGGACTGGTTGGACAGTGGGTATAAACCAAATAGGGCAAGTTGAGGCAAGGTAGGGCACTGCCCCACCCAGGAGGTGCAACCAACTGAAGACCAGGGGGTCTCCCCCTCTGGGACTTCAGTTTGGATACAACACTCCACCCAAGCCCTCTACAACCCACAGAACAGGAAATCTTCACCGGGCTGAAAAGCCTCAGCGAGCTGCTTGAACAGGGCAGAACAGCAACTTCGGCTGGCACCAGGGCTGTCAGCATAGGTCTAGGCAGATGCACTGTCTGATTCGAAAGCCAGAAAGCTGGCTGGATGGAGCCACCCACCCCCCAGAAAGAAGGGGAACTGAAAACAGGGAGACAGCCCATACAGTAGGATGGGTCTCCTCTGCACAAAGCCCAGCAGGCTAAAAAACTCTCACTGCAGAGTCTCACACCCAGAACATCAGTTAGAGAGTGACCAGGAACAATTGAGCTCCGCAGGGGGAAGGGAAGCCGCCCCTGCAGAAGCCAGCCTAATTTTCCTGAATAAATAAAAGACGCCATAGCTCCACTGAATCCTTGGCAGGCCAGTAGCACCTCTGCAGGCAGACAAAGGAAAGGCTGCCTCCTCAAGCAGCTACCTGAGATCAAAACTATATAAATCCAATGAGATGGGAAGAAACCAGTGCAAGAAGAATGAAGCCATCAAAAACCAGAATGCCTCTCCCCCACCACAAGATCACAACTCCTCACCAGCAAGGGAACAAAGCTGGACGGAGAATGAATGTGACAAATTGACAGAAGCAGGCTTCAGAAGGTGGGTAATAACAAACTTCTCTGAGTTAAAGGAACATGTTCTAACCCAATGCAAAGAAACTAAAAACCTTGAAAAAAGGTTAGAAGAAATGCTAACTAGAATAACCAGCTTAGAGAAGAACATAAACGACTTGATGGAGCTGAAAAACACAGCACAAGAACTTCGAGAAGCACACACAAGTTTTAATAGCCAAATAGATTAAGTAGAAGAAAGGATATCAGAGATTGAAGATCAACTCAATGAAAAAAAACAAGAAAGCAAGAAAAGAGAACAAAGAGTGAAAAGAAATGAATAAAGCCTTCAAGAAATATGGGATTATGTGAAAAGACCTAATCTACACTTGATCGGTGTACTGGAAGATGACAAGGAGAATGAATCCAAACACTCTTCAGGATATTATCCAGGAAAACTTCCCCAACCTAGCAAGGCAGGCCAACATTCAAATACAGGAAATACAGAGAACACCACAATGATACTCCTCTAGAAGAGCAAACCCAAGGCACACAATCGTCAGATTCACCAGGGTTAAAACGAAGGAAAAAATACTAAGGGCAGCCAGAAAGAAAGGTCGGGTCACTCACAAAGGGAAGCACATCAGACTCCCAGCAGATCTCTCAGCAGAAACCCTACAAGCCAGAAGAGAGTAGGGGCCAATATTCAACATCCTTAAAGAAAAGAACTTTCAACCCAAAATTTCATATCCAGCCGAACTAAGCTTCTTAAGTGATGGAGAAATAACATCCTTTACGGACAAGCAATTGCTGAGAGATGTTATCACTACCAGACCTGCCCTACAAGAGCTCCTGAAGGAAGCACTAAACACAGAAAGGAAAAACCAGTACCAGCCACAGCACAAAAGAACCAAATGGTAAAGACCAACGACGCAATGAAGAAATTACGCCAACCAAAGGGTAAAACAACCAACCAGTAATAAAATGGCAGGATCAAATTCACCTATAACAATATTAACCTTAAATGTAAACGGACTAAATGCCCCAATCAAAAGACACAGACTGGTAAATTGGATAAAAAGCCAAGAACCATCAGTGTGCCGTATTCAGGAGACCCATCTGACGTGCAAAGACACACATAGACTCAAAATAAAGGGATGGAAGAAGATTTACCAAGCAAATGGAGAAAAAAAAAAAAAAAAGCAGGGGTGGCAATCTTCGTGTCTGATAAAACGGACTTTAAACCAACAAAAATCAAAAGAGAAAAAGAAGTGCATTGCATAATGGTAAAAGGATCAATACAAAAAGAGTTAAATATTCTAAATATATATGCACCCAATACAGGAGCACCCAGATACAAAAAGCAAGTTCTTAATGACCTACAAAGTGACTCAGACTCCTGCACAATAATAGTGGGAGATTTTAACACTCCACTGTCAATATTAGATCAATGAGACAGAAAATCAACAAGGAAATCCAGGACTTGAACACAGATCTGGATGAAGTGAACTTAATAGACATTTACAGAACTCTCAACCCCAAATCCACAGAATATACATTCTTCTCAGTACCACCTGCTCTAAAATTGACTACATAATTGGAAGTAAATCACTCCTCAGCAAATGCAAAAGAACATAAATCATAACAAACAGTCTCTCAGACCACAGTGCAATCAAATTAGAACTCAGGATTCAGAAACTAACTCAAAACCACAAAACTTCATGGAAAATTAACAACTGGCTCCTGAATGTCAACTGGGTAAACAATGAAATGAAGGCAGAAATAAAGATGTTCTTTGAAACCAATGTGAATGAAAACACAACAGAGCAGAATCTCTGGGACACATTTAAAGCAGTGTCTACAGGGAAATTCATAGCAATAAATGCTCACATGAGGAGCAAGGAAAGGACTAAAATAGACACCCTATCATCAATATTGAAAGAGAGGAGCAAGATCAAAAAAACTCAAAAGCTAGCAGAAGACAAGAAGTAACTAAGATCAGAGCAGAAATGAAGGAGATAGAGACACAAAAAACTTTTCCAAAAAATCAACAAATCTAGGAGCTGGTTTTTTGAAAAGATCAATAAAATAGACAGACCGCTAGCCAGACTAATAAAAAAGAAAAGAGAGAAGAATCAAATAGATGCAATAAAAAACGATAAAGGGGACATCACCACTGATTCCAAAGAAATACAAACTGCTATCAGAAATTACTACAAACAATTCTATGCACACAAACCAGTAAATCTGGAAGAAATGGATAAATTCCTGGACACTTGCACTCTCCCAAGACTAAACCAGGAAAAAGTCGAAACCCTGAATAGACCAATAACAAGGGCTGAAGTTGAGGCAGCAATTAATAGCCTACCTACTAAAAAAAGCCCAGGTGCAGATGGGTTTACAGTCGAATTCTACCAGACGTACAAAGAAGTGCTGGTACCATTCCTTCTGAAACTATTCTAAACAATACAAAAAGAGGGAATCCTCTAACTCATGAGACCAACATCATCCTAAAACCAAAACCAGGTAGAGACGCAAAAAAAGAAAACTTCAGACCAATATCCATGATGAACATCAACAAAAAAATCTTCAATAAAATACTGGCAAACAGAATGTAACAGCAAATCAAAAAGCTTACTCATCATGATCAAGTAGGCTTCATCCCAGGGATGCAAGGCTGGTTCAACATACACAAGTCTATAAACATAATTCACCACATAAACAGAAACAAAGGCAAAAACCACATGATTATCTCAATAGATGCAGAAAAGTCCTTTGACAAAATTCAACAGCCCTTTATGCTAAAAACCCTCAATAAACTAGGTATCGATGGAACATATCACAAAATAATAAAAGGAATTTACAACAAATCCACAGCCAATATCATACAGAACAGGCAAAACCTGGAAGCATTCTCTTTGAAATCTGACACTAGACAAGGATGCCCTCTCTCACCACTCCTTCAATATAGTATTGGAAGTTCTAGCCAGCGCAATCAGGCAAGAAAAAGAAATAAAGGATATTCAGTTAGGAAAAGAGAAAGCCAAATTGTCTCTATTTGCAGACGACATGATTGTATATTTAGAAGACCCCATTGTCTCAGCCCAAAATCTCCTGAAACTGATAAGCAACTTCAGCAAAGTCTCAGGACACAAAATAAATGTGCAGAAATCACAAGCATTCCTATACACCAATAACAGACAAACAGAGATCCAAATCAAAAGTGAATTCCCATTCACAATTGCTACAAAGAGAATAAAATACCTAGGAATACAACTAACAAAGGATGTGAAGGACCTCTTCAAGGAGAACTACAAACCACTGCTCAATGAAATAAGAGAGGATGCATACAGAGGGAAAAAGATTCCATGCTCACGGTTGGGAAGAATCAACATCCTGAAAATGGCCATACTGCCCAAAGAAAGTAATTTATAGATTAAACACTATCCCCATCAAGCTATCAATGACCTTCTTCACAGAACTGGAAAAAACCACCTTAAACTTCATATGGAACCAAAAGAGAGCCCACATTACCAAAACAATCCTAAGCAAAAAGAACAAAGCTGGAGGCATCATGCTGCCTGACTTCAAACTATACTACAAGATCACAGTAATCAAAACAGCATGGTACTTGTACCAAAGCATAGAGATAGACCAATGGAACAGAACAGAGGCCTCAGAAGCAACACACCATACATCTACAATCATCTGATCTTTGACAAACCTGAGAAAAAAAATAAATGGGGAAAGGATTCCCTGTATAATAAATGGTGTTGGGAAAACTGGCTAGCAATGTGCAGAAAGCACAAACCCCTTCCAGACACCGTACACTAAAATTAACTCCAGATGGATTAAGGATCTAAACATAAGACCTAACACCATAAAAACCCAAGAAGAAAACCTAGGCAAAACCATTCAGGACATAGCCATAGGCAAGGACTTCATGGCTAAAACACCACAAGCAATGGCAACAAAAGCCAAAATAGACAAATGGGATCTAATTAAACTCTAGAGCTTCTGTACGGCAAAGGAAACAATCATTAGAGCAAACCGGAAACCAACAGAATGGGAAAAAATTTTTGCAATCTACCCATCTGACAAAGGGTTAATATCCAGAATCTACAAAGAACTAAAACAGATTTACAAGAAAAAAACAAACAGACCCATTCAAAAGTGGGCAAAGGATATGAACAGACACCTTTTAAAAGAAGATATATATGAGGCCAACAAACATGAAAAAATGCTCATCATCACTGGTCATTAGAGAAATGCAAATCAAAACCACATGGAGATAACACCTCACACTAGTTAGAATGGTGATCATTTAAAAATCTGGAGACAACAGATGCTGGAGAATATGTGGAGAAATAGGAACACTTTTACACTGTTGATGGGAGTGCAAATTAGTGCAACCATTGTGGAAGACAGTGTGACGATTCCTCAAGGACCTAGAAATAGAAATAGCATTTGACTCACAATCCCATTACTGAGTATATACCCAAAGGATTATAAATTGTTCTATTATAAGACATGTGCACATGTATGTTCATTGCACACTGTTTACAATAGCAAAGACCTGGAACCAACCCAAATGTCCATCAACGATAAACTGGATAAAGAATATGTGGCACATATACACCATGGAATACTACACAGCCATAAAAAACGATGTGTTTGTGTCCTTC
The DNA here is from genome assembly GCA_004027835.1 of Alouatta palliata. Classification (NCBI taxonomy): domain Eukaryota; kingdom Metazoa; phylum Chordata; class Mammalia; order Primates; family Atelidae; genus Alouatta; species Alouatta palliata. Next base: position 39,511 of record PVKV010020271.1, read on the forward strand.
ATAGGGACATGGATAAATCTAGAAACCATCATTCTCAGCAAACTGACACAAGAACAGAAAACCACCGCATGTTATCACTCATAGGTGAGTGTTGAACAATTAGAACACGTGGACACAGGGAGGGGAGCATCACATGCTGTGGTCAGTTGGGCGGGGCTAGGGGAGGGACAGCGGGGGTTGGGGGTGGGGAGGGATCATGCGGGGAGAGATACCAGATACAGGTGATGGGGGGATGAAGGCAGCAAACCACCTTGCCATGTGTATACCTATGCAACAATCCTGCATGATGTACCCCAGAACCTAAAGTACAATTAAAAAAAAAAAGTACAGTTTATGTCCTCTGTCACCTAAGAGATTGTTTAGGGTGCTCTGAAATGTAACAACTCTCACAGAAGACAATAGTGCATGTGAAAAGGCTGGTAAGAGAAAAGAACTTTCAACCCGGAATTTCATATCCAGCCAAACTAAGCTTCATAAGTGAAGGAAAAATAAAATCCTTTGTGAACAAGCAAGAACTCAGAGATTTCATCACCACCAGGCCTGCTTTACAAGAACTCCTGAAAGAGGCACTAAACGTAGAAGGGAACAACCAGTACCAGACACTCCAAAAACATACCAAATGGCAAAGAGCAGCAACGCAATG
>PVKV010020272.1:0-40145 GCA_004027835.1 Alouatta palliata
GAAACCCCATCTTTACTAAAATACAAAAATTAGCCAAGCATGGTGGCACAGTCCTGTAATCCCAGCTACTTGGGAGACCGAGGCACAAGAATTGCTCCAACCCAGGAGGCAGAGGTTGCAGTGAGCCGAGATTGCACTACTGCACTCTAGCCCGGGCGACAAAGCAAGACTGTCTTAAAACAAATGAAGATATACAGGTGGCAAATAAGCAAATGAAAAGATGTTCTACATCGTATGTCATTAGGGAATTGCAAATTAAAACAACAGTGGGATAGCACTACACATCAATTAGAATGTCAAGTTCCAAAACATTGACGTCATCAAATGCTGGCAAGGGTGTGGAGCAACAGGAACTCTTGTTCACTGTGGGTAGGAATACAAAATGGAAGTCAGTTTGGCAGCTTCTTTAAAAAACTAAACATGCTCTTACCCTACAATCCAGCAATCTTGCTCCTTGGTATTTACCCAAATGAGTTGAAAACTTACATCCACACAAAACTTGGAAGGAAACAAGATGTTATGCAGTAGGTGCTGTGTATGGTCTGAATGTGTCCATGAACATGTATTATGTTAAAACTTCATGGTCAATATGATAGTAGTAAGAGGTGGAGCCTTTAGATGGTGATTAAGTGGTGAAGCCAGAGCCCTCATGAGTGGGATTAGGGCCCTTATAAAAGGGCTGGAGAGAGTGAGTAGGGTCTTTCCCTTCCATTTCTTCTGCCATGTGAGGACAAAGTGTCCATCTCCTCCAGAGGATGCGGCAATAAGGCAGCATCTTGGAAGGAAAGAGAGCAGCCCTCCCCAGACACCAAATCTGCCAATAACTTGATTATGGACTTTCCTGCCTCCAGAACTATAATACATAAATTTTTTTCTTTATAAATTACTCAGTATCCAATATTTTGTTATAGCAGCACCAACAGACTAAGACAGTCGTGAACGAAAGAATGAACTGTGGAACATCCAGATAACAGAATAGGATTCAGCACTGAAAAGAAACGTGCTATCAAGCTGTGCAAAGACACAGAAGAACACTGAATGCATATTACTAAGTGAAAGAAGTCCATCTGGCTCTCTGGGCTCAGACCTAGTTTGCGGCGACATGTACCAAGAACAGAGAGCCAAATCATGAGCAAACTCCCATTCCCAATTGCTACAAAGAGAACAAAATGCCTAGGAACACAACTAACAAGGGATGTGAAGGATCTCTTCAAGGAGAACTACAAACTACTGCTCAAGGAAATAAGAGAGGACACAAACGGATGGGAAAACATTCCATGCTCATGGTTAGAAAGAAGGAATAGTGTGAAAATAGCCATACTGCCCAAAGTAATTTATAGATTCAATGCTATCCCCATCAAGCTACCATTGACTTTCTTCACAGAACTGGAAAAAACCACCTTAAACTTCATATGGAACCAAAAAGAGCCCACATAGCCAAGACAATCCTAAGCAAAAAGAACAAAGCTGAAGGCATCATGCTACCTGACTTCAACTTCAAACTATACTACAAGGCTACAGTAATCAAAACAGCATGGTACTGGTACCAAAACAGAGATAGAAACCAATGGAACAAAACAGAGGCCTTGGAAGTAACACCCACACACCTACAACTATCTGATCTTTGACAAATCTGACAAAAACAAGCAATGGGGAAAGGATTCCCTGTTTAATAAATGGCGTTGGGAAAACTGACTAGCAATGTGCAGAAAGCAGAAACTGGACCCCTTCCTTACACCTTATACAAAAATTAACTCCAGATGGATTAAGGATTTAAATATAAGACCTAACACCATAAAAACCCTAGAAGAAAACCTACGCAATATCATTCAGGACAGAGGCGTGGGCAAGGACTTCATGACTAAAACACCAAAAGCAATAGCAACAAAGGCCAAAATAGACAAATGGGATCTAATTAAACTTAAGGGCTTCTGCACAGCAAAAGAAACAATCATTAGAGTGAACTGGCAACCAACAGAAAGGGAAAAAATTTTTGCAATCTACCCATCTGACAAAAGATTCTTTGTATCCAGAATCTACAAAGAACTAAAACAAATATATAAGAAAAAAAAACAACCCCATCTAAAAGTGGGCCAAGGATATGAATGGACACTTTTCAAAAGAAGACATTTATGTGGTCAACAAACATATGAAAAAATGCTCATCATCACTGGTCATAGAGAAATGCAAATCAAAACCACATTGAGATACCATCTCATGCCAGTTAGAATGGCGATCATTAAAAAATCTAGAGACAACAGATGCTGGAGGGGATGTGGAGGAATAGGAACACTTTTACACTGTTTGTGGGAGTGTAAATTAATTTAACCATTGTGGAAGACAGTGTGGCGATTCCTCAAGGATCTAGAAATAGAAATACCATTTGACTTAGCAATCCCATTACTGGATATATACCCAAAGGATTATAAATCATTCTATTATAAAGACACAAGCACATGTAGGTTCACTGCGGTGCTGTTTATAATAGCAAAGACCTGGAACCAACCCAAATGCCCATCAATGATAGACTAGACAAAGAAAATGTGGCACATATACACCATGGAATACTATGCAGCCATAAAAAAGGATGAGTTCATGTCCTTTGCAGGGACATGGATGAATGTGAAAACTATCATTCTCAGCAAAGTGACACAAGAACAGAAAACCAAACACTGGATATTCTCATTCACAGATGGGTGTTGAACAATGAGAACACATGGACACAGGGAGGGGAGCATCACACACTGGAATCTTTTGGGAGGTGGGGGGGGCAGGAGAGGGATAGCTAGGGCAGGGAGATTGAAGAGGGATAACATTAGGAGAAATACGTAATGTAGGTGACAGGTGGATGCAGCAAACCACCATGGCATGTGTATACCTATGTAACGATCCTGCAAGACCTGCACATGTACCCCAGAACTTAAAGTAAAAAAAAAACAACAGACAAAAAGCCCATCTGAAAAGCCTACTTCCTATAAGACTCCAACTATGGGACACTGATAAAGGCAAAACTATGGAGACAGCGAAAAGATCAGTGGTCACCAGGGGTGGAGGGAAGAAAGGGAGGAGTAGGCGGAGCACGGAGGATTTTCAGGGCAGTGAAACAATTTCGTATGATCGGTGCGATGCTCTAATGTACACCGTTACACACTGGATCCATGTCATTATACGTCTGTCCAAACCCACAGGACGTACAACACCAGCAACAAGCCTTCAGGTAAACTGTGGACTCTGCGTGACAATGATGTGTCCATGTGGGTTCATCGATTGTAACAAACACACCATCTGGTGGGGCTGTTGATGGCAGAGGGGGCTGTGCAGGGCAGGGGGAAAATGAGAACTCCGTACTTACTACTCAGTTTCACTGTGAACATAAAACTTCTCTAAAACAGAAAGTCGATTTAAAAAAAAGAAGGAAATTATCCAGACCCAGAAGAATAGATGGCATCAGTACACTTCCTTCAAGTCATGTCTACAGAGACCAAAACTAGGATTCTATACAAGTTCCACAAACGCTGGATGTAAATGCTTAGCAAAGCGGCCCAGGCTGTTTCATCTGGAGGTCTGGGCTGCAACCGCTCACTCTTAGACAACAACTACTTGGGAAAATTCTACATCCAGAGGCTCAGGAGCCTCAGGGCCCAACCCCAGGCTGCCCTAGCCTGTGCAGGTGAACCTTTCACTGGGGCCGGCGGGGAGCGGGGTTGCAAAAGAACCAGGTAAAAGGCAAGGATCACAGCCTCAGCAGCAGCACCCTGATCTCGGCGAGGAGGGAGCTACGCCCTCTCTATCTCCTCCAGGCAAGTCCAGAGGTGTCCCTGGGCTCTGCTCCAGGTGACCTGGGGTTGACCAATCTAGGGACAGATTCCCTTTGTTTTTGTAGCTCCTCTTCCGGCCTTATGGCAGAGAGGAAGCAGGCCGCCTGCTGGAGTTGGAGACACAGCCCTCTCCTCTCTGCATCTACATGAAGCCACCAGAGCCGCAGCCCCAGCCTCCTCCCCAGCAGGGCTGAGTGATGAGATCAGGAGGGTTGGGCTGCAGCCTCTGGCTGGTGCATTTCTCTCTCCCCTGCAGGCCCCGCTCTCCACTGTGTTGAACGTGACTGGAGAGGTTGGTGCAGGCCTCCCTCCACGTCTGCAAACTGCTGCGGGGCTAGAGAAGCGTCTGCTGTCTGACATACTCACCTTTGCCAACTACAATCACAGGCCTCACCGTCCCCACCCCTCGGGCAGACTCTTCGGCAGGTTCTCTTTGTCTTGGGCGATTTCCAGGTGTGAGCTCAGCCCTCTGCCCTACTCAAAGGTGGGGGAAGGGAAGGGAAGGAAAGCAGCCAGGAGGGACTGTGAGGAGGGGAGGAGGCGGCAGGAAGGGCCAAGGGCCTCCCAGGGCCACTCCGACAGAGGGAAACAAGGCATCAGGTGGCCTGCAGGCCTGTCCTATTTCCTGTCCCGTCACAGAACTTCATGCGTGCCTCTCTGTGCACCGAGCAAGATGGGTAGTCTCTGCCCACTGGGAATTTAGAATCCGAGACAGGCAGCTGTGGAGCAGACAGACCACAGGGAGAGGCCTCGGCAGCTCACACGCCGTGTGCGCAAGTGAATAGATATGTGTTATTTTCCATCCCATCAAATGCGCATGGATATGCATTTTATGGGGTGGCAGATGGAGCAAAAGCTCAAAGCAGCCTTGAAACTTTCCAGCCCAGGCAGGCCTGTGAGTCCCTCAGGTCCTTTGCAGCCGCCCGCTGATCCCGGTGGGGAGCAGCTCTTCCAAAACAAAGGAAAATGACACATGGCCCTATAAATACACGTGCAGCACACCCTAGCCAACCGCAAGTGGGGAGGGGCCGACAGCCACCAAGCTGTGTTCGCCTCCAGCGAAGGAAGGAGCATGAGACAATGTTTTCCATGATGGAAACTATTTCTTTCACTCTGGCTGGCCCAGCGTTACACCCAGGTCCTGCAGAGCTGAGTCTCTCCAGAACTTTCTATGGGCTTCTTGGTTACAGTAACAAGTTAACCATTGACTTAACAGGATTTTTTCAAAGCAGGAGAAATTGTTGTTTTGGAAGGTTCTGGAATCCGGGCATACTGGAGAAACGACACCCTACCTCTGGCAGTGCCCAGCACCCTGGCTGAGTCTTCTGACCTGCCAGGCCGGCTGTGCCTTTACTTACTGTGGTCACCCAGGCTGAAGGGCTGTGCCTCCCTGTCCCCCATGTCCTCTGCCGGCGTCCCCTACACCCCTCCACAGGCTGCTGAGCCTTCCCTCTTCCCTGAGACCCTGGGGAGCCCATTCTTTACTCACGGGGTCCTACCCCATGCTCTAGTCTTGGTTCCTGGCCTCCAGCATCAAACACTTCCCAGGCTGGGCATTGCCCTCTCTGCAAGTCTACAGGTCTGTGTGTCCCCCTAAACTACCACTTTGTGTGACACAGAATGAGTGCAAACTTGTTTGCTGAGTGAGCTGTAAAGACTGACTTATTTGAGCTCTGCATCAGCCAGAGTCCCTGGAGGAAGCCGGCATTCATAAGGACACTCGAGCTGCCCCGCAGAGAGGTCCGAGGCGGGAGAAACTGAGGCCCCCCGCCGACAGCCAGCACCCACTGCCTGCCGCAGGAGGGAGCCCTGGTGGGGCCTTCGGTGGATGCAGCCTCATGGGGCATGCCGAGACGGCATCCAGCTGAGCAGCCCGCAGAGAAATGGGGGAAATGCCTGTTTGTTGTGCTTTGAAGCCTCGCTCTTCATGTCGCCTGTGGTGCAGCAGAGCGTGAGGACTCCCAGTCCTGAAGGCTGGCTGGGTTGTCACTCCCACTGGGAGGGCCCGGCCCGCGGGAGCTCATGAGAGCTCTCGGATTTGGCCCAAACCAGGGGGAATAAAGCAGCAGCAGATCTGGAGAAGAGGCGCCCAGGCCTCAGCCCCCGAGGCCCGAGACAGAGGCGCAGGCCAGGCAGGCCACGTGAACACTCCTCAGGCGCTGCTTGCGGTCTGAGGCCTGAGGCCAGCTGCCCTCTGTCCCCGGATCCCACTTCCCAGGGGACACCAGCAAATAAGCTGACCTCGAATGTCCCCGTCTTCCTCAACCTCAGCTTATTTCACGGCAGGGGACACAGCCCGGGGGGAATCCGCGCGTCTCTAGCAGCAGCTCCTGGGCGGCTGCGGACGTGGGCACAGGCACGGCTCCTCCCTCCTGCTCAGTGTGGGCCACACAGTGCACAGTGCGGGGCCCGTCGCTTTTCCTCCTTTATCCCTTCCACTCCCTCCCTCCTTCCTCTGTCTCCTCTTCCTTCCCCCTCGTCTCACTCATACCGGAATGCTTCTGATCATCCTAAGCCCCACGCGTAACAGCAATGTAGGCTTTGCCGGAAGTATGAGCGTCCCAGTTCAACAGAAACACACTGGGAGCCGTCGCTGACACCGCGCCTGTCGCACCCAGCCCGGCTCCTGCTCTCCGCAAGGCACGGGAAAAGCACCGTAAGCGGAGGCCGGCAGCCCACAGTCTGTCCCTTCCTCCCAGCCCGGCTCAGTCCTGCACGGAGGGGCCTCTCCTCAGTGTGCACTGGCCTCAACTCAGATGCAAACACCGGAGGGGAACTCCAGCCCTCTCCCCGCCCGGGACACATTCTAAAAGTGGGGCCGGTGCTCCAGCTGGCATGACCCCATGCCCCAGCAGGCCTTGGCCTCAGAGGCTGTGGAAGGGCTGGAGAGGCCCCTGCAGCCTCCACAGTGAGGACCGGGAGAGGCCTGGAGTCCAGGTCTCAGGAGAGGACTTTTCTAGGCACTTTAAACACGACCCACTGTTTGATTTCATGCTCAGGAGGAGGGAGGGTTTGAGGTTTCAGAAGTGTGTGCACTCAAGGCTGCCCGGGGGCAGCAGAGCCAGGGGCTGCCCGAAGCTCCGCCTGGTCCCACAGGCAGTCCCATGCTGAGCGGTCCAGGTGCTGAGGCTGATGGTGTGGGAGGCGGTCTGGCCCACGCCCACAAGGGAGGAGAGGGAGAGAAGAAAGAGGCTCAGGGTGGAGACACTGCTGTGCCCTGCCATGACATTGAAGCCCAGAGTCCCAGGACGGATCAGGACACAGGGGCCAGAGGCAAGGGACTGGGGTGCTCAGTGGCGGAGGTCACTGCCCGTCTCTCTGAGATGGCTGCTAACACCCCTCAAGCTTCTTACAGTAGATTTCAAACACACCGAGCTGGCGAGCTCAGGTCAGATCATTCCAGCTCAGCCCTGAAACTCAGGAAAAACATCTCTCTGGCCATTTTCTTGTGATGCAGAAACAGGCAACAGGAGCTTATTTCTATGTATGAAAATAAAGTTAGTAAGGCTGGGCACGGTGGCTCACACCTGTAATCCCAGCACTTGGGGAGGCCAAGGCAGGCAGATCATGAGGTCAGGAGATGGAGACCATCCTGGCCAACATGGTGAAACCCTGTCTCTACTAAAAATAAAAAAATTAGCTGGGCGTCGTGGTGCACACCTGTAGTCTTAGCTACTCTGGAGGCTAAGGCAGGAGAATCGCTTGAACCCGGGATGTGGAGGTCCCTTGCCAAGGGCCTGGGATGGGGACATGACGATTACATGTCAAGGTACCATGGACAGAGATAGCAAATGGGGGCTTCAAATATTAACCCCCAGTCAGAAGCCGCAACCCCAGTGCTCTGGCTCAAAGCAGCTGTCATCCAGCTCTGACTCCCACGGGGCAAAGCCATGGGATTAACTGACTTCAGAGTGCTGAGCAATTCTCCCAGGAAAGGCCGGAGGCTGCCCCTCTTAAGTCCGTGTTCCAGATCTGAATTTAGGAACACATGGATACTAATCCATAACCACTTCTCTCCAGATCCTTCTCATGTGACCCGATTTTTAAAAAGTGTTTCGGGGCTGAAATGTTTGAAGTACATGGAAATGGTAAATAGCGTAACCAAAAGGAAAGGAATTTACATGGATTTAAGGCAAGTTTCTCAGCTGCTCAGCTAACACCGTGAAAGCAGGTACCGGCCACTGGGGCTGAAATATTTCAGCCGAGACCCCCTCTCCCTGCTCACTGGCGTGCCGGGCTGCCTGCGGGCTCCTGGGCTGACCCCTCTCCCACATCCATACCCCACATAGCCCCCTCACACACATGCTCCCACCTCCTTGACAAGGAGACACTACATCCTTAGATGTGTTCATTTACTCAGCTAAGTGCAGGCCTGGGAAACTGTCCAGTGAGCGAGTCCTGTCATCTGAGGACCCTGTCTCTAAGGATAGTCACTGCCCCCTCATCACCTGTCCTTTGGACTGTGCCGGGGAGCTTGTGCACCTCACCGAGGTCCCAGGTCCAAGTTCCAGCCTGTGAGGCGCTATGATCTTCTACGGGCGTCAGATGGTGGTCTCCAGGGGACCCCTAAGCTCAGCCATCCACTGCCCTGGGCAGGACCCCCACCACCCCGCGCTGGGGCCGGTCTCTGCAGAGAGGGATCCGCTACAGCCAGAGTCACCTCCCAGACGCTGAGTGCAGGAAGCACAACCAGGCATGACCGTCTTGTGATGCAGAAAGGACCAGCCTCGGGAAAATCACTCGCCCTCCTGCACTCCTGCATGGGACTTCTATCTAGAGAGACTTCTAGGGCATTCTAAAGGGGCTTCCAGAAGTTATAAGGCCGTTCTTATAACAAACCCATCTGACAGAGCCCACATGGGTTTGTCAGATGACCTTCCTGGGCGTCTACTCGGAATTCCTCCTGGACTTGTTTAAGTTGATCTCAGTTCTCCAGCTGTCCTAGACCGCAAGACCACTGAGCGCTCTTTTCTTTCCTTACCTGGCAACAGACGGTACCCCCTCTTCTAGCCTCCCTGCTCCTCTGCCTCCCTTTGAGCAGGCTGAAAATCTATGTGGGTCATGGACAAAATAATGCCTCCCCATGCTTTTCTTGATAAGCAAAAGCAGAATTTTAAGACCTCAAGGAATTTTTGAAAACCTCTAGCAAAATGAATCAGAAGATTTGGAAGCTGAATCTTCAGAAAGTCCCTTTTGTGGCTGGGGGCCAGCTTTTTGCCCCTGGCATGGGTTGAGGGCTGTCCCTTGGGCTTGATCAAGGGGCAGGAGGTGAGCGGGGTTGTGTCCTCCCCCAGGGGAGCCTCCTCACCGGGAGGTGTTGAGGAGCCGGGGCAGGGGCTGCCGGGCCTGCAGGACCAGGGCTGGGTGGCCAAGGGCCTCTCTCCTTGTACCTGCAACTGTCTCCATGGCCTCGGCTCCCCTGGAGCTGGGCGAGAGCCGCCCGTGAGCATCCGGGTGGGTTAAGGTTCCTTTCTGTACTCTCGCGAGTCTCGTCTCAGGCCCTGTGTCTCTGTCTCTCTCCTCCAATCCCCCCACCTCCTGGCTCCACCACGTCCTTCTCTCGTGGAGGGCTCTGGTTGAGCCCACCCGCCGTGGCCTTGGCCTCTTCCTCTGGAACATGAGAGGCTGGGATTACGTCGCATCTCCACAGGTCCACCCATTTGTGCGCCTCCGTCACCGTTTTGCTCCTTTTTATTCATGATCTACTCGGTATTTTCAGATCTACAGCTTCTGTGTTTAGTGAAGGTCATTTAAATGAACATTTTATGTGATTATTCTAAATGGAAATCCAGCTGCCTTTGCTTTAAGTAGAAGGAAATGATAATAAGTATACACTGAAAACAGAATAATGTCCGTAGGCTGTGCCTGGGCGTTCCTGGCTCTGCGTGGGGTCTGCTGTGTCCTCTTCTGTTCGCATTGCAAGCCTAAGATCCCTCAGTCACCATCACTGGCACACAGCAGAAACTCTGGCCAACACTGGGAGGTCTCTGTGTCCATTTCAAGGCTACTGTTCTCACTATTCTTCTGTCTCTTTCTCCCCTCTCCTTCCCAGACGCCTTAGCTACTTCCCCGCAATAATTACAACACACTCACAAACACAATCCCCTGGTCTCTAAGCGCCTGCTTCAAAAGCCTTTTCATTTTCCAGTGCCCGCCCACAGCAAAGCACCACGGTTGTGTTTTGGGAGAGATAAGGGGCTCTGTTTCCAATGTCCCTCCCACAGGCCCTGACAGATACCGCAGTGGTTCCCGACAGGAAATCCCCTCTGCCTCATGGAAAACCCAGAGAAGGAAGCCGAGTGGCCTTGGTGGGCTGGGCAGCCTCCTCCGAAGCGACAAAAGTGAAAAGAGCCCATGGACTCGGGCCCCAGGGCTCTGATGGGCAGGAGGGGAGTGCCCCACTCACAGGGACCTGGCCTGCGAAGACACAGCTGCAGCCACGGCAGTCTCCAGCCACGGCGTCTGCACTGCGCTCTGCCAGCCCCAGAGTGGCCCTGACTCACCACCGCACGATAAAGCAGAGGAGAGGTGTCCCTGCCTCCATTTTGCAAATGAGAAAACCATGTCCAAGAGGCTGTGCCCAACCTAGAACCCAGGCACGCGTTTCCGATTCAAACACATTCACAAAACACTCTGACTCCCCTCTCGTACCCGTCATTCCTTCTTTCCCTTCAGCTTCTTCAAAGACGGTGCCAAGTTCAAGGTCACAACAACTCCTTGTGACGGGGCCTGTGCTTCTTCCCCCACGTGAGGCTCTGCCACACCAATGCCCAGTGCCTTCTACAACTCAGTAGTACAGCCACCCACTGCCACTCATGAAGCTGATCTGAGCCCTGGAGTGGGAAGGACAGAGTCCATCTGGCAAAGGCCCTCCCGCCTCACAGGATGGTCCGGGGCTTCCCCTCCTGGCAGTGGGTGGGCTGCCCCCTCACACCTTCCCCTCTGCAGGGCCCTGAGGCCAGCCCCTGTGGTCCCCAACAGCCTGAGAGCTGCTGAGTCCCAGTCACAACATCCATGTCCATGTCAAGCGCCACCCCAAGCCATGCCTGCCACCACCCTATCCAACCCTGGGGTAGCAGGTCACGAGCGACGGCCCCAAGGACACCACGGGATGAAGCTTGTCCTGTGAGATTCTTTTCAGACCTTCTCAGAGGCCACATGGAACAGGAGGCCCCACGTCAAGCCTTGCCTCGTCTTACTCAGGAGACGCCAGCAGGGCTGGGCTCAAGGTGAACCCGTGACTGGCCCCAATCCCTGGCTCCGTTTTGTCCCCCGAGGTCTGGGGGCTCTGCCCTCACAGCTGGAGGGGCTTTCAGAATATCTGGTGCCACGGCTCCCAACTCTCCCCAGACACGTTCCCCAAAAGTCTTTCTAACAAGCACAGTTGCTGTGTAGCTGCTCATTTCATTTTCCCAGTTTGTGTCGGTCCAGGGCCCGGAGGAGCCCGTCAGAGCTGGGCAGCGGGCTCACACTGCGGGTCCCTCTGCGGTGAGTTCGCCACGGGCAGCAGGCGCTTCTCTTCTGGACATGCACTTGCAAAATGACTTGTCTGGCCCTTTTTTACCCACGTGAGTTGGTTTCCTACAACAGCATATTAAAGTACCAAGGACTAAAACAGCAGAAATATATCATTTCTCACATCTGGGGGCCAGAAGTCCGAGGGGGAGGCGTGGGCACGTTAGGGGCGGCGAATGTCCGAATTAGCGGCAGGTCTGCAGAAAGCTCGATTCTTGCCTCCTCAGAAGAAAGAATTCAGCAGACGGGTGTGAAGCAGAGGAGACCAAGGCAAACTGGAGCAGGAGTGGAAGTTCATTAAAAAGCTTGAGAGCGGGAAAGAAAGGGCAGTACCACTGGGAGCGACACGGGCAGACCCCTTGAAGGATGAGTGTGGCATTTGACCTTTGGATTCGGGGCCTGACACCTTGGCTTACTTCTGAGGCCTCGTCCCTTCTCCACGCTTCTCCCCTCAGGGTCGGCCGCCTGCTCCTCGGGTTTTGTCTCTTAATGCACGTGCCTGAGGCTACTCGCCCAGTTTCTGAGATTGAATTGGAAGCTGATTACCAGTTTCGCGTGTTTTTCTCTGTTTGGGGAAATCTCCTCTCCCTAGCACCTGTGATCAATGATCATTTTCAGAGAGGTGGTGGGGTAACTGCTGAACTCTACCCAGTGATCGCCTGGTGCTCCTGGTGGGTGGCAGGGAGCCCTCTCCTGCCTGGCTGGTGCCTGACTAACCACGTGCAACGGGCAGGGCCCTGAGGGAGAATCCCCCACACCTCTCCCAGCGTCCAGAGCCGCCAGGGCCCCTCCGTGCAGTCTCCGCCTCCACCTTCACGGGCCGCAGCCTCTGGGTCTGTGTTCCCTTGTCAGGACAAGTCAGTGGATTTCTGGCCCACCCTCAAACCAGGTGATCTCCCCTAGAGATCCTTCATTATATCGGCAAAGACCCTATTTCTAAATAAGGGCCCATTCACAGGACTGGGTGTTACAGCTCGGACACCCCCTTTCGGAAGCCCCCTTCAACCCACGACCCCTCACCAGTGAGCTGGAAGCTCTGCACGGACAGAGACCGTCACTGTCCTGCTCACGTCACATCCTCAGAGGCTTTGCAACAGTTATTCAAACACATTTACTGAATGAATGTGTCCATTTAACTCAAAACGCTGAAGTTTGACCTTTTTCTCCTGTGTAGGTTAAGAGAAATTTCCACTATGCTTTCCAAAATACAGATGATTATTTCTTTGGGAATCTAAGTATCAGAAGCGTAAAAATAACAAAGTGGGTTTTAAAGGGACTCAAAATGAGCCCCACCGTGGCATTCCTGCCACGTCATAAATGCAAGTAGAATGGCCTCAACTTTTTCTCATTCCTTCCCAAACTTTTTATCCTAAATTGTGTTTTATGCCAATTTTTCTAAATACATTGTTTGGATTTCTTTTTTTTTTTTTTTTTTCAGTCACTAAAGTTGTTTACATTTGGACATCTCCAAATTTGGGCCTGGCAGGGAGGCTGAGGCAGGAGGATCACTTGAGTCTAGAAGTTTTAAGAGCAGCATAGGAAACCTAGCAAGACTCTGTCTCTGCAGAAAAATGAAAGAAGCCTGGATGGAGTGGCTCACACCTGTGATCCCAGCACTTTGGGAGACTGAGGCAGGTGGGTCACCTGAGGTCAAGAGTTCAAGACCAGCCTGGACAACATGGCAAAACCCCATCTCTACTAAAAATACAAAAATTAGTCGGGGCTGTAATCCCAGCTATGCAGGAGGCTGAGGCATGAGAATCACTGGAACCCGGGAGAGGGAGGATGCAGTGAGCCGAGATTGTGCCACTGCATTCCCGCCTGGATGACAGAATGAGACTGTCAAGAAAGAGAGAGAAAGAGAGAGAGAGAAAAGAAACAACTAGCTGGGCTTGGTGGTACTCACCTCTAGTCCCAAGTACTCAAGAGCCTGAGGTGAGAGAATTGCTTGAGCCCAGGAGTTTCAGGCTGCAGTGAGCTAGAATTGTGCCACTGCACTCCAGCATGGGCAACAGAGAGAGACCCTATGTCTAAAAGAAGAAAAAATAAAGAACTATTGTTTATTTGGAATGCCTCAGGTCCCAAATGCTCTGGGCAAAAAGTATCTGTGCTGAAATATGCTGGCGACCCCTCTTCACATTCCAGCCCTGTAACCAGCAGCCCCCTCTGACCTCACTCCCTTCTGTCGCCTTCCTGTCCAGACCAGACTGGGCCCATAGCACAATGAATTGGGCCACGTGATAGGTCTTGAAGGAACGAGGGTGGGATGCACACGGCCCTTGGTTGAGTGGAGGAGGGGTGGACACTGAGAAAGAAATGTCGAAATAACACAGCCGCATCCTCATGAAATGCAACTGAAATCATTTTACATTGATGAGGGATTTTCATAAAGTTCTCCTACAAATTTAAAACTCTCAGAAAAGACGAAAATTCCAGCTCTGGGTGGCTTTGATATGCATTCTAAATTTCTCAAAATCAATGTGGAACATTCAGTTCAATCCCATTCATCTAGAACAATCCAATTCTATCAGAAAGATTCTACCTGTCATAAAATCTGAAAATAAGTATTTCATCTATAAAATTAGAAGTATATTTTAGCATTGTCCTAAGGATTAAATGAGATCACATATGTGAGGGGGAATTGAAACTGCAAAGCTCTGTAGTTATGGAAAACTTGAAAACAAATTATTTTTACATATCATTTACAGATTTTTTTTTTTTGAGATGGAGTTTTGCTCTTGTTGTACAGGCTGGAGTGCAATGACGCAATCTCGGCTCACTGCAACCTCCGTTTCCCATGTTCAAGCGATTCTCCTGCCTCAGCCCCCCGGGTAGCTGAGATTACAGGCGCCCGTCACCACACCCAGCTAATTTTGTATTTTTAGTAGAGATGGGGTTTGTCTCTACTAAAAATACAAAATTTGCGCAAGTTGGTCTTGAACTCCCAACCTCAACTGATCCGCCCACCTTGGCCTCCCAAAGTGCTGGGATTACAGGCATGAGCCACTGCGCCCGGACATACCTCATGCCTCTCTACTGCTTAAATATTTTTTTATTGATTGATGAATAATATAAATAGTGGTGGACTGGTAAGTGGTTAACAACCAGCTTTCCAGGGGATGAAAACAAGACCTGATTTGTAGCATTTGCCAATTGCTGTGGTGTAAATACTACCAGCAGGGCCAGTTTCAAGTTGCCAACATGATACCACTGATTCATTGCATTTCATGCAGCTGCACCCCTGCAGCTGAGAAGAGCCCAGAGTCAGACTCGTGAGCCAGGAGCCGACTCTAGTTCTCATGGATATAAATGATTCACCTACATTATTCATCATCCATTTTTTCTTTTGTAAAAAGAAATATGTGCTTGTTGAAGAAAATTTAAAAACATACAAAAACAAAGAAAAATTTTCATCATTCCACATCTTGCAAATATCTCCTTTCTATCTTTTGGTGAGTAGTGTTTTACTGTTTCATGCACACCTCCACATTTACGTACTCTAGCAAAAATACAACAGTGGGATATTGTATTTTGCAAACAAAAATGTATGAAGGCTTTTATGTTTATGAAGTCTTTTAAATGTTTATATAGAAACAAAATGTCATTGCAACCTATCATCATCTGTTAAAAATAAAGAGAAAGGGGAGATTTCCACCAAGATGGCCGAATAGGAACAGCTCCAGTCCACGGTTCCCAGAGACAGTGATGCAGAAGGCCAGTGACCTCCACATTTCCAATTGAGGAACCAGGTTCATCTCACTGGGACAGGTTAGACAGTAGGTGCAGCCCAAGGAAGGTGAGCTGAAGCAGGGTGGGGCATCACCTCACCCAGGAAGTGCAAGGGCTAGAGAACTCCCTCTCCTTGCCAAGGGAAGGCATTAGGGACTTTTTCTGACACTCTGGCACTCTGGCTCAGATACTGCACTTTTCCCATGGTCTTCACAAGCTGTAGACCAGGCAATTCCCTCCAGTGCCTACACCAGGACCCTGGTTTCCAGCACAAAACTGGGTGGCTGTTTTAGGTGCAGTAGTTTTTTTCTTTTCCCTCATACCCCAGTGGAGCCTGGAACACCAGAGAGATAGAACCACTCATTCCCCTGAGAAAGGGGGCTGAAGCCAGGGAGCCAAGTGATGTGGCTTGGCGGGTCCCACCCCCACAAAGACCAGCAAGCTAAGATCCACGGGCTTGAAATCCTCACAGCCAGCACAGCAGTCTGAGCTCAACCTGGGACATTGGAGCTTGGTAGGGGGAGGGGCTTCCACCATTGCTGAGGCTCGGGTAGGCGATTTTAACCTCACCTGTGTAAACAAAGTCGCCACAAAGTTTACACAGCAACTGGGTGGAGCCCATGGCAACTCATCAAGGCCTCTGCAGGCAGGCTGTCACTAGGCTCCCTTCTTACTGGGCAGGGCATCTCTGAAAAAAGGCAGCAGCCCATCAGGGACTTATAAATAAAGCCCTACCCCTTCCTGGGACAGAGGACCTGGGAAAACAGGCAGTTGTGGGTTCAGCATCAGCAGACTTAAACATCCCTGCCCAGCAGCTCTGAAGCGAGCAACTAATCTCCCAGCACAGTGCTTGAGCTCTGATAAGGGACAGACTGCCTCCTTAAGTGGTTCCCTGATACCTGTGTATCTTGACTGGGAGACACCTCAGACAGAAGAGCTCTGTCTGGCATCTGGTGAGTACCCTTCTGGGACAAAGCTACCAGAGGAAGGAACAGGCAGCAATCTTTGCTATTCTGCAGCCCCTGTGGGTGATTCCCAGGCAAGCAAAATCTGGAGTGGACCTCCAGCAAAATCCAGCAGACCTGCAACAGAGGGGCCTGACTATTAGAAGGAAAACTAACAGAAAGAAATAGTTTCATCATCAACAGAAAGGATGTCCACTCAGAGACCCCATCCAAAGGTCACTAACTTCAAAGACCAAAGGTAGATAAATCCATGAAGATGGGAAGAAACCAGCAAAAAAAAAAGCTGGTATCTCCAAAAACCAGAATGCCTCTTCTCCTCCAAGGGATCACAACTTCTCGGAGAAGATGATGGAGAATGAAATTGACAAATTGACAGAAGCAGGCTTCAGAAGGTGGGTAATAAACAACACAACTTCTCAGAGCTAAAGGAGCATGTTCTAATTCAATTCAAGGAAGCTAAGAACCTTGGAAAAAGGTTAGACAAAATGCTAACTAGAATAACTAGTGTAGAGAAGAACATAAACAACTTGATGGAACTGAAAAACACAGCATGAGAACTTCGTGAAGCATACACAAGTTTCAATAGCCAAAATTGATCAAGCAGAAGAAAGGATATGAGAGACTGAAGATCAACTCAATGAAATAAAGTGAGAAGGCAAGATTAGAGAAAAAAAGAGTGAAAAGAAATGAACAAAGCCTCCAAGAAATATGAGATTATGTGAAAAGAGCAAATCTGTTTGATCAGTGTACCTGAAAGTGATGGGGAATTATCCACGAGAATTTCCCCAATCTAGCAAGGCAGGCCAACATTCAAATTTGAGAAATACAGAGAACACCACAAAGATATTCCTCAAGAAGAGCAACCCCAAGACACGTAATCATCAGATTCAGCAGGGTTGAAATGAAGGGAAAAATGCTGAGGGCAGCCAGAGAGAAAGGTCAGGTTACCCACAATGGGAAGCCCATCAGACTCACAGCAGATCTCTCAGCAGAAACCCTACAAGCCAGAAGAGAGTGGGGGCCAATATTCAACATCCTTAAAGAATTTTCAACCCAGAATTCATATTCAGCCAAAGTAAGTTTCATAAGTGAAGGAGAAATAAAATCCTTTACAGACAAGCAATTGCTGAGAGATTTCATCACCACTAGGCCTGCCTTACAAGAGCTCCTGAAGAAAGCACTAAACAGGGAAAGGAACAACCAGTACCAGCCACTGCAAAAAAGTACCAGATTGTACAGACCATCAACACTATGAAGAAACTGCATCAACAAGCAAAACAACCAGCTAGCATCAAAATGGCAGGATCAAACTTACACACAAAAATATTAACCTTAAATATAAATGGGCTAAATGCCCCAATCAAAAGACACACGCTGGCAAATCGGATAGAAAGTCAAGACCCATCGGTGTTTTGTATTCAGGAGACCCATCTCATGTGCAGATACACATATAGACTCAAAATAAAGGGATGGAGGAAGATTTACCAAGAAATGGAGAGCAAAAAAAAAAAAAAAGCAGGGATTGCAATCCTAGTCTCTGATAAAACAGACTTTAAACCAACAAAGATCAAAAGAGACAAGGGCATTACATAATGGTAAAAGGATCAATGCAAGAAGAAGAGCTAACGATCCTAGATATATACGCACCATATATATATATATATATACAGGAGCACCCAGATACATAAAGCAAGTTCTTAAAGACCTACAAAGAGACTTAGACTCCCACACAATAATAGTGGGAGACTAACACTCCACTGTCAATATCAGATCAACAAGACAGAAAATTAACAAGAATATCCAGGACTTGAACTCAGATCTGGACCAAGCGGACCTAACAGATGTCTGCAGAACTCTCCACCCCAAATCCACAGAATATACATTCTTCTCAGCACCACATCACATTTACTCTAAAATTGACTACATAATTGGAAGTAAAACACTCCTCAGCAAATGCAAAATAATGGAAATCATAATCAACAGTCTCTCAGACCACAGTGCAATTAAATTAGAACTCAGGATTAAGAAAGTCACTCAGAACGGCACAACTACATGGAAACTGAACACCTGCTCCTGAATGACTACTGGATAAATAATGAAATGAAGGCAGAAATAAAGATGTTCTTTGAAACCAATGAGAATGAAGACACAACATACCAGAATCTCTGGGACACATTTAAAGCAATGTCTAGAGGGAAATTTACAGCAATAAAGGCCCAAAAGAGAAAGGAGGAAAGATCTAAAATTGACACCCTAATGTTACAATTGAAAGAACTAGAGGAGCAAGATCAAACAAATTCAAAAGCTAGCGGAAGGCAAGAAATAACTAAGCACAGAACTGAAGGAGATAGAGACACAAAAAAAAACCTTCAAAAAAAAAAAATCAATAAATCCAGGAGCTTGTTTTTTTTTTAAAAAATCAACAAAATAAATAGACCGCTAGCTAGACTAATAAGAGAGAAGAATCAAATAGATGCAATAAAAAATGATAAAGGGGATATCACCACCAATGCCACAGAAATACAAACCACCATCAGAGATTACTAGAAACACCTCTATGCAAATAAACCAGTAAATCTAGAAGAAATGGATAAATTCCTGGACACTTACACACTCCCAAGACTAAACCAGGAAGAAGTTGAATCCCTGAGTAGACCAATAACAAGGTCTGAAATTGAGGCAGCAATTAATAGCCTGTCAACCAAAAAAAGTCCAGGACCAGATGGGTTCACAGCCGAATTCTACCGCAAGAACAAAAAGGAGCTGATAACATTCCTTCTGAAACTATTCCAAACAATGAAAAAAAAGGGAATCCTCCTGAACTCATTTTATGACACCAACATCAGCCTGATACCAAAACCTGGCAGAGACACAGCTAAAAAAGAAAATTTCAGGCCAATATCCATGATGAACATGGATGCGAAAATCGTCAATAAAATACTGGCAAACCAAATCCAACAGCACATCAAAAAGCTTATCCGTCACCATCAAGTCGGCTTCATCCCTGGGATACAGGGCTGGTTCAACATATGCAAATCTATAAATGTAATCGATCACATAAACAGAACCAAAGACAAAACCACATGATGATCTCAATAGATGCAGAGAAGGCCTTCGACAAAATTCAACAGCCCTTTATGCTAAAAACGCTCAATAAACTAGGTATCAATGGAGTGTATCTCAAGATAATAAGAGCCATTTATGACAAACCCACAACCAATATCATACTAAATGGGCAAAAACTGGAAGCATTCCCTTTGAAAACAGGCACAAAACAAGGATGCCCTCTCTTACCACCCCTATTCAGCATAGTATTGGAAGTTCTGGCCAGGGCAATCAGGCAAGAAAAAGAAATAAAGTATATTCAATTAAGAAAAGAGGAAGTTAAGTTGTCTCTATTTGCGGACGACATGATTATATATTTAGAAGACCCCATCGCCTCAGGCCAAAATCTCCTTAAGCTGATAAGCAACTTCAGCAAAGGCCCAGGATACAAAATCAATGTGAAAACATCACAAGCATTTCTATACACCAATAACAGACAAACAGAGAGCCAAATCATGAGCGAACTTCCATTCACAATTGCTACAAAGAGAATAAAATACCTAGGAATACAACTAACAAGGGATGTGAAAGACGTCTTCAAGGAGAACTACAAACCACTGCTCAAGGAAATAAGAGAGGACACAAATTGATGAAAAAAACATTCCAAGCTCATGGTTAGGAAGAATTAATATTGTGAAAATGCCCATACTGCCCAAAGTAATTTATAGATTCAATGCTATCCCCATCAAGCTACCATTGACCTTCTTCACATAATTGGAAAAAAACCACTTTACACTTCAGATGGAGCCAAAAAAGAGCCTGCATAACCAATACAATCCTGAGCCAAAAAAGCAAGCTAAATGCATCCCACTACCTGATTTCAAACTAGACTACAAGGCTACAGTAATCAAAACAGCATGGTACTGGTACCAAAACAGAGATATAAACAAATGGAACAGAACAGACACCTTAGAAATAATGCCACACATCTACAACCATCGGATCTTTGACAAACCTGACAAAAACAAACAATGGGGAAAGGATTCCCTGTTTAATAAACGGTGTTAGGAAAACTGGCTAGCCATATGTAGAAAGCTGAAACTAGATCCCTTCCTTACACATCATACAAAAATTAACTCCAGATGGATTAAAGATGTAAACATAAGATCTAACTCCATAAAAACCCTAGAAGAAAACCTAGGCAATACCATTCAGGACATAGGATGGGCAAGGATTTCATGACTAACACACCAAAAGCAAGGGCAACAAAGGCCAGAATAGACAAATGGGACCTAATTAAACTAAAGAGCTTCTGCACAGCAAAAGAAACTATCATTAGAGTGAACCAGCAACCAACAGGATGGGAAAAAAATGTTGCAATCTACCCATCTGACAAAGGGCTAATATCTGTAATCTACAAAGAACTTAAATGTACAAGAAAAAAACAACCCCATCAAAAAGTGGGCCAAGGATATGAACAGACATCTCAAAAGAAGACATTTATGCAGCCAACAAACATATGAAAAAAGCTTATCACTGGTCGTTAGAGAAATGCAAATCAAAACCACATCGAGATACCATCTCATGCCAGTTAGAATGGCGATCATTAAAAAAATCAGGAGACAACAGATGCTGGAGAGGATGTGGAGAAATAGGAACAATTTTACACTGTTGGTGGGAGTGTAAATTAGTTCAATCATTGTGGAAGACAGTGTGGTGATTCCTCAAGGATCTAGAAATAGAAATACCATTTGACCCAGCAATCCCATTACTGGGTATATACCCAAAGGATTGTAAATCATTCTATTATAAAGACACATGCACATGTACATTTATTGAGGCACTGTTCACAATAAGAAAGACCTGGAACCAACCCAAATGCCCATCAATGATAGACTGGATAAAGACAATGTGGCTCATATGCACCATGGAATACTATGCAGCCATAAAAAAGAATGAGTTCGAGTCCTTTGCAGGGACATGGATGAAGCTGGAAACCATCATTCTCAGCAAACTGACACAAGGACAGAAAATCAAACACCGCATGTTCTCACTCATAAGTGACTATTGAACAATTAAAACACGTGGACACAGGGAGGGGAACATCACACACTGGGGCCGGTGGTGTGGGGGCCTCTGGGAGGGATAGCAGGGGGTAGAAGGATAAAGGAGGCATAACATTAGGAGAAATACCTAACGTAGATAATGGAGTGATGGACGCAGCAAACCACCATGGCACCTGTATACCTTTGTAACAAACCTGCATATTCTGCACATGTACCCCAGAACTTAAAGTATACTAATAAATTAAAAACAAAAACAAACAAACAAACAAAATAAACTAGGAATACCTCTAACCAAGACGGTGAAAGATCTCTACAAGAAAACTACAAAACATTGCTGAAATAAACCTTAGATAACAAACAAATGGAAAAACATTCCACGCTCACGGATTGGAAGAATCAGTATTATTAAAGTGGCCATACTCCCCACAGAAATCTATAGATTCAACACTATTGTGATCAAGCGATCAACATAATTTTAGAAAAAATTATTCTCAAATTTATGTGGAAGCAAAATGAGTCTGAATAACCAAAGGAATCCTAAGCAAAAAGAACAAAGCTGGAGGCATCATATTACCAGATTTAAGCTCTGCTATAAGGCTGCAGTAGCCAAAATGGCATGGTGCTGGTGAAAAACAGGAACATAGAACAATGGAACAGAATACAGAACCCAGAAATAAAGCCACCGCCTGCAGCCATATGATCTTTGATAAAGTCAACAAAAAGAAACAGTGGGGACAGAAAACCATATTTAGTTAATGGTGCTCGGATAGCTCTCCAACCATATGCAAAAGAGTGAAATGGACTCCTACCTGTCACTACATACAAAAATTAACCCAAGATGGATTAAAGACTTAAAGGTAAGGCCTCAAACTATAAAAATCCTAGAAGAAACTGTAGGAAATATCATTCTGGACATCAGACTTGGCAAAGAATTTATGAGTAAGTCCTCAAAAGCAATGGCAACAATAACAAAAATTGACAATTGGAACCTTATTAAAGAGTTTTCCACAGCAAAGGAAACTATCCGCAGAGTAAACAGACAACCCACAGAATGGGAGAAAATATTCACAAGTTATTCATCCAAGAAAGGTCTAATACTCACAAGCTATAAAGGAACTTATACAGCTGAACAAGCAAAAACCAAATAATCACGTTAAAAATGGGCAAACACATGAGCAACCGCTTCTTAAAAGCAGACATCCAAGCGGTCGACAAACATAAAAATGCTCAACATCACGACATCAGAGAAATGCAAATCAAAACTACGGGGAAATACCGCTTCATGCCAGTCAGCAGGGGTATCACTAACAAAAACAACAGATGCTGGCAAGACTGAAGAGAAAAAGGAAACGTTTATGCACTGTTGGTGAGAATGCAAATCAGGCCAGTCACCGTGGAAAGCAGTTTGGAGATTTCTGAAAGAACTTAAAACTACCATTAGACTCAGCAACCCCATTACTGGGTGTACATGCAAGGAAAATAAACCATTACACCAAAATGTTCGTCAGAGCACTAGTCAAAAGCAAAGACATGAAATTAACCCAAGTGCCCATCAACAGGAGACTGGATAAATAAAATGTGGTACATATACACCATGGAATACTATGCAGCCATAAAAAAGAACAAGATCATGCCCTTTGCAGCAACAGGCATACAGCTGGAGGCCATTATCCTATGTGAATTAACACAAGAGCAGAAAACCAAATACCGCATGTTCTCACTTATAGATGGGCACTAACAATAGGTATTCATGGACATCGGGGTGGCAACGGCAGACACTGAGGACTGGCAGAAGCAGGAAGAAGAGAAGGCAGCAAGGGCTGAAACACTAACTACTGGGTATTATGATCAGTACCTGGGTTATGGGATCCACCATACTCCGAACCTCAGCATCACACAATATATCTAGGTATCAAACCTGCACGTGTACTTCCTGAAATAAAAGTTGAAGTTATTTTTTTAAATGTTTAAAAAATAAAGGGAAAGGAAAACGGCAGGGAACGTGTGATCATTTCTAATGGTGATGTGCTTGTCTTAAGCATTAGAGCAAACTCATTATTTCCAGTGAAACAAGGATTTTTAGACCCATTCTTGGAAATGATTCCCGATTTAGAGAACCATCAGGTCTCAAAAAAGGAAAGGTCATCAAAGACCGTCTAGCCCAGCCACCCTGAGGTGCCTGCATCTCAACAAGCTCCCTGCCAACTGCCTCCCTAAGGTCTGAGGAGCACCTGCAGCCTCCGGTCCCCCAAGGTGACATTCCTCCCTGGGCAACTCTACGATCTGGGCTCACTGTCCCTGTGCTGAGCTGCAGCCCAGCCCAGCCGAGCCGAGCCGCTCCTGCCTTCATCCCTGATTTAGCCCAGGGCCATGGTTCCTAGCAGGTCCCCTCTCTTTTCCAACAGCCAGCATGTGATCGTCTCAGCAGCAACTGAGCACACTCCTTCCATCCACCGTTCCCCACACATGGGTCTTCCTGGTCCTTCCTCTTGGAACTGGTTCCAAGTTCGAAGTGAGGTGCCCAGGAATGAAAATGCTGGTCCTCCCTGTGTTATCCATCCATCCTCCAAAATCCAGTCCTTGCTGCCGGAATGATGGCGTGGACAAGACGAAGTCCAAGCTCACTTCCTAGTGGGGTGGGGGCCGTGGGTGGATGGAACCAAATGCAGAAAGACTGGCTGTGGTAGATGCTCGGCAGAGCTAAGGGTCTCGTGGTGAAGGGGACAAGGTGACAGCTTTTATTAGCGATCAAGTCAGCATCTCTGAGGGGTGACATTTATGCTGCAAACTCGGTGACGAGAGGGAGCCAAGCAGAAAGACCAGCTAGAGCTAGTCTCCAAGGCAGCAGCAGCCTGCCTGCCCACCGCTTCCTTGTGCCCCACCTTCTGCTAATTCCTGTTCCAGCCGCCCGGCAGCCTTCCCACCAGATCTCAGGCTCCTCCCAAACAGGCCAACCCCAGAAGGGTGCCTGACCCCGGACAACCATGCCAGGAAGGAGGCGCACTGGGCCACTGAGATACCTCTAAAGGGAGAATTTTCAGAGTTGAGCATCAGAGACACTGAGAAACCAGGATCGGGAGGCCCTGCAAGCAGCCCAGCCCCTCCCCACAGGCATCCCTCTCCAATGCACCTGTCCATGTGCCTCCAGCAGGAAGAACCCAGGTCCAAAGGCAGGCAGAGAGCTGGCCTGAGAAGGGGCCGCTCTGCACCCCAAAGTCTCCAGGGAGCCCCAAACTTGCCCTGAGCCTGCAACACCCAATATCCAAATGGTCTTCAAAGCCTCAGATGCCTTAAGACCCAGTCCAGCAGTCTGTGACCCTCAACAGCATCCACCCCAAATCCTGTGTTCTCAGAGCCTCCCGAGGCTTCCAGCCCAGCACCTTCCCCAACCTCAGCCACAGTCGTCACTTGTGCCCATGGAGCACCAGGGCTCAGCCCTGTGCCCGCAGACCATCGGGCTCCATGTGTTTTGCTGAGGGAAGGAGAAGAGGGAGAGCGAGGGCAGCTGGGGCAGGGAGGCTGAGGGAAGAAGGGCATTAGCAGCCGCCACTCCCGGAGTGCTGGCCTCTCCAGAGCGGGCACTGCTCTGTCTGCATACTGGGGCCGGCGTCTTTCCTCTTCCTCCTCTTCCATGTCTGACACACTGCACATCCAAGAGGGAAGGAGAGGGTTTCTAAGATACCTCAGACTCTGCCTGCATTCGGGTTCTGCCTTGAGCAGGTGGAGCTGGAGGTTAGAAAGTCCCTGGGCCTGCAGTTGGGGGGGGGGAGGGCAGCTTGTCCCTGCTGACGCCTTCCCCACCCCCACCCTCCCCTCTTGGTCAGCACCTTCCTGGTCTGAAGGAAGTCCAGGGCTTTTTTCTCCAGATTCTGGAGTCAGGCAGGCCCCGAGGTTCCAATCACAGCCTGACTCTTGGGCAAGGGGTGCTCTTACGGGCACCCTCCGGCTCTCAGTGGCTCCAGGAATCTGAGAACTCTGATGTGCTTCCACCATCTGACAGGCTAGAAGTCAGCTGGGTCTGGTTGGCCCACCCTCCCGATGGTACCAGCCGTAACCCTGACCCAGCATGGCACGGACACGGCTCAGCCTGACAGGGCTGGGTTCCCTCCCGTCCCCTGTTCGCTCCCCTCCCACCTCCTCCAGAACTGCTCAAGGCCCCGAGGTTACCAAGTCAGGCCCTGTCCCTCCAACGCCTTACTCTCCGCCTCCCCTCCACACGTCCCTTCCTTCCTCTGCCGACTGCCTCCACCTTCCGTCCTGTCCTGATCAGCTCATGCTTAGATGGCCAAACCCGCCTCCTTCATCCCACACATGAATGCCAACACCGTCTTCCTAAAGCACAAATGTGGCCGCAGGCCTCCACGGGTTAAAAACCTTCTGCAAGTCTCAGTCTGATCTTCTGGAGAAGAAATAGCATGAATCTTGGTGACATTATGCAAAACATGATGTTGCCCCACAGAATGTCACCACACCTCACGCTGTTTCTCGCACTTTCTCCACACACCCTGGCCCTCCTCAGGATCATGCTGAGGCCGATCTCACGCTTACCCCTGTTACAGTTGAGGGGACTGAGGCAGAGAGAGCCGCCGACTTTCCCAGGGCCACACCACTAGACTTCACTGGGACTTGAAAAGGATCCAAGCTCATTCAGCTAACCATCAAGGCCGTCTGTGATGGCGTTTGGATGGTGTTCGGACCCCTCCCAGGCAGTGCGCGCTCCCCAAAAAGACACTGAAGTTCCCACTTCCAAACCTTCACTCATGCGGTTTCCTCACCAAGAACAGCCTCCCCTGTTGAAATCTGCCCCCCTCCCCCCAGTGCCACGTCCTGGAAGTAAGTCTCCCCTTCTCTGAGCACCTCCTAGAACGGGAACCCACTGACAAGGGACCTGGCCCACTGTCTTTGCACGGCCACTTATGTTCACCTCTTGGGGGCCAGAGACTGGGGCGGAGTCTCCCTCCAAGTCCCCACAGACGCACAGTGAGGAGGGGCACCGAAGAAAACGCTTGTAGAATAGTGAGTGAATGAATGAAGGTCACAACACTTACTCCATGAAGTCACGACCACACGGCTCCAGGAAAACACCATTCCTCCAAAACACTTCATTTGTTTTTGTTCGCTGCTGTTTTTTAGACGGAGTTTTGCTCCGGCGCCAGGCTGGAGTGCAGTGTTGCGATCTCAGCTCACTGCACCCTCCGCCTCCCAGGTTCAAGCAATTCTATTGCTTCAGCCTCCCGAGTAGCTGAAATTACAGGCACCTGCCACCACAACTCACCAATGTTTGCATTTTTAGTAGAGACGGGGTTGGTTCACCATGTTGGTCAGGTTTGTCTCGAACTCCTGGCCTCGAGTGATCCGGCCTCTCAAAGTGCCAAGATTACAGTTGCGCACCACCGTGCCCGTCCAAAGCACTCAGATTTGACTTCTTTCTAGGCCAAAGGTCATCTGAGCAGCAAGGCCGGAACTCCCGGACCAGGAAAGTGCAGGCACAATGCGTCTCTGAGTGGTGGGGTGGGGACAGAGGCTGGCAGGCCACCAACAAGGCACCATCTGTTCCCACGCAAGGTGACTCAGACCTCACCTTGTCCAACCTACAGGTGTCCCACCTGTTGATTCTATAAGGCTGGCACTCGCCCCCGGGGTTCTTCCCAACACTGGGAGCCAATCTGCCCCGGGGCAGAAGGGAGGTTGGGCGTGGGGAGCACCGGGTACAGTCAGAGTTTCCAGGACAGGTTGGAGCAGCACTGCTTATTCTTGGCCACATAGCACCTGGGAGCTTAAAAAAGACCGCCACGTCAGGGCGCCCCACTGCTGACCACCAGGGCTCAGTGCACGGGGATGGCGCACACCACACGTTTTCCAAAATCCCCTGGGGTATCTTCCAGGTGCAGCCAGGTTGGTGGCTTGTGCAACCCAGCAGAGAGGCGGGAAAGGCAGAGATGAGACTGGGTAGGGCCACCTGTGGTGGGGAAAGAGATGAGCTCACACCTGGAGATCGTAAACAGAAAAGCGAGAAGGAGCTTGCAGAAGGAGGGGTTGGGCCTCTTCCCCAGCTGCAGCCACATGAGAAAGAAGCCAGGGGAGGAGCGAGGCACGGGCATCTGCGTGCTGGGCAGGGCCGGACTTCACTGGGCCCAGCTGGGAAGCCTGCACGTGCTCCTCCAGCGGGAACGGAGGGCAGCCCCTGTACAGCCAGGCACTGCAGCCATGGTGCATGCTGCAAAGACTGAAAGCTGGACTTGTTCCCAGAGAAACTGGGATAGAATATTCTACCTAGATTGTTTCTGGAACACACAGTCACTGTACCTGTTGGGAATTCATTCTTTATCAGGTGTTTTTTTGTTGTTGTTGTTGTTTAATAAAGGGGGGACTCACTGTGAAGAAAGAAACAATGGCTTGAAATCTTAAAAGCTGGTCCTAGTGGTCTGAAGTCTGTACCTGGCAGGTGACATGCCTTCAACTCTCCCTATTTCTGGACCAAGAGGGGATGAGTTGGGGTTTTGTGATCATATAAGGACAGTTTTCATGGTTCTTGGACAACAGAAAGAACAAGAGAGGAGTCCTCTCTCTGCAGTTACACTTCTGATTCTCCTCCCTCTTATTGTGGAGTATGATGCTGTGAAGATTTCCTTTAACCCCATCAGCACTGCAGAAGCCATGACCCAAGGCTGGCGATGAGGCTTCCTGGGCAGAGGAGCCTGTCAGGTCGTGCCATCGCAGTGCACATGGAGGGTTTCATGCAGAATCCACACACTCGAGGAGCCTGTCATCTAGTTGAAGCATTGGTGGGCTTTATTTCACTCTTTGGGGTTCTGAGGATGGAGAATAGGCCTTGTTCACTAGGAATAAACTCTGTAATTTAGTAAAAGGTGCACTCTGAAAAGAATTGTATGAATAGAGAAGGATCACCCTCAGGCATTTGCTTGGAAAAGAGGTGCAGAGGACCCCTGTATGCCAGGCCCTGCTGTGGAAAGCTTCCAAAAGCAGGAGGCATTTGACGTGGATCTTAACAGAAGGATTGGGTCACCAGGCCTACCAGGATGGATACAAATTAGGATTTATAAGATCCAGGGGGCCAGCCGATGAAGAAAATATATTATTTCATATATGGAATTTGAAACATCTAGTTGGATCAGAAGTAGAATAATTAAATCCATCTACCGATTAACATCGGAAGATTTGGGGAAGTTTTGCTTTAGTTGAAATTAGTTTTTGTTTCACCAACGCTGTTCCACCCGAGCCAGTTCCAGTAGCTTCAGTTCAGTTCTCCCTTGCTGAATGTCAGTTTCATGTGTGATTCATATTTCAGACACCAAGCACTTACCAAACACTTAAACCACATGCAAAATATTTGATTGAGCCAGTGAACAAATCCGTGAATTGAAACAAGTACTAAGCAATACATTTAAGTTGAAATTCTATTAGGGGAAATAAACCTGCCAATCCATAAAATCCTGGACATTGAAGTAATGTCCAATGGCTGAATCTTGAAAAGAATCAGAAGCTCTCCTTCTCCAAAACCATTGACCCAAAATACTAAAAATGAAACAACAAAACAAAAACAGAGAACTTTGAACACTGTCAGGTTATGGTACAATGGTTAGGTGAACTGACTGCTGCTAAAATAATACTAAGCTAAAAGTAAAACTAAACTAAACATTTAAATTAAGTACATAAAACGTCAAAGAAATAGTCAACAACTGCTAGAATAGCTCATCCAGTATGAATTTCTGTGATCTGTATTAAGGATTCTTTTTGAAATAACTTTTTGGTAGGTTGGGAAACACCAGCACATTGACCATTTGTAGAACTAAGCTGCTGCTAAGTCAATTTTCAGAGAAGAGTCTTTCAAAGAACTGGGTTTCCCTGAGTGACCTGAAGCCGTGAGGGCTGCTCGGATGCTTCCTGGGCTCTGTCCACTCTCCTCGGTGCTCTGAGCTGAGACGGGGCACCCTTGTGGACCCATACGTGGAGCACAGCCTGCTGTCTGCCCTCAAGGGTCTTCAGGGCCACGTCCCAACCAACCCCACCACAGACCCCCACCTCAAAGCCAGTATCCAGGCAGGCCTGCCCAGGAACCGCCCCTTGGAGGAAGCCCCCTGACGTTATTTTGGGCCCCTGAATTCCACTCCAGATCCTTCTCAGCACCTCGCTCTAAGACCTGAAATGAGCCACTTCCTCTCCAGGCCCTCAGAGTCCTTCTTCATCTCTTGGCTCAGCAGATTCAGAGAAGTTTCTGCTGCTGTCTTATTGCTGTGTGGCCCCATCAAAGCCCTTCTTAAGAATGGGCTTGGCAACAGTGCTCATCCTGTCTGTGATATTCTGTCTGCCCCAGACAGGTCTTCTACCGCTCTAGGCCATCTGGGTAGCTTCATTTCTGTCCTTCCTTAACGCTTCTCTCTGACTAGCCATTCCCCAGACCTCCAAATCAGCATAGAGCTTCCTGTCACAGCCCTCTTTGCAGGGGCACACCCCTATCCCCCTGCCTGACTCCAACTGCCAAGGCCAAAGCCCTAGCATGGGCACCCAGCCTCCCTGATGCCAGGTGGGCCGCAAGCCTGGAGCAGGCCTTGGCTCTAGGATCCCAGACTCTATTCTCAGGACACGATGGATGTTCTGATAGGGACTGAATCTCTGACCTCAGGCCTGGGATCCTGACTCTTTTTCACTGCTTTTCACTTATACCCTCATACCCAGGGCAGTGAGTGTGACTGGGGTCTCATTAGTCACATCCGCTGCAAGCACTAAGCATGTGCTATGTGGGAGGACTGCACCGAGCCACGGGGGGACTCCACAGGCAGGGCCACCTTGGGACGCGCTCACAGCAGCATGCTCCAGAAGCGTGGACTCTGGAGTGGGCTTTGAGTGCTTTCTAGTACCTTCTGCAGGCCGTGTGCCTGGTGCTAGCCTCACTGCACTCAGTAGCCCAGGCATTATTATTGATCTCATTTTCCAGGTAAGAAAACTGAGACTCACAGAAATCAAGGTATTTGCTCAAGGCCACATGGAGAGCAAGTGGCAGATTTGGGGTTTAATTCCTTCTCCATCTCATTCTGGAGGCTCCAGGGGTGACACAACCATTGAATGGAATATAATCAGCCACTAAAAGCAGTGGCATGGGTCTCCATTATTTTCACAAGGAAAGGTGTCCACAGTATAGCATTAAATGTAAAAAAAAGGCTACAGAGTCATCTGCATGATGCCGTTTCTGAAAAGGAAAAGTACTACAAATAGAGGGATGTGAATGGACAGAAAAGGAAGGAAAAAAAGGCAGGGCATGTTCCAAAACATTTACACATGGTCTTTGTGTGGAAAATTGTTTCCATTTTATCCTGCTGTCCATGCATGTGTAGGTGAGCATTGGACCAACAAGTCTTAAGTCCCTTCCTGAAGACCAGTATGACATTTTCCTTCCCAAGAACGGCATTTCTCTTGCCGCTCTGCCTCCCCACCTTACACAAGGCGCAGCTGAGCCCAGACAGTCAGGCAGTTGATCTAAAACCGCCCAGCAGAGCACACCCCAAGTTTCAGGACTGGAGCCCAGGAGTCTCGACTCCACACTCGTGGGGGCCTGCGGCCTGACCTGACCAGTGAGGTCTCTGACACTTCCCCCTCTGTGGGGAATGTGCCCCAGCCTGTACAGCAGCTGCCCCTGGGCCCTCCTTCAATACCAATCCTAGGTAGAAAGGCTGAAGGTGGCCCAGGAGGGTCTGGGCTTGGCCTGGCCACACAGGAGACTCCAGGGTTTACCTTTTCCCTTTGCTCCACCACCTGCGATCCCTGCTGCCAGAAGCACCCCCCCCAATGGCCTACCTCTCAGCAAGACCAGAGCTCATCACTCAGCAGCAGCCATTTGGGTGGGCTCCACCAAGAAGCCAAGAACCCCCTGACTGGGTCAGAGGCTCTTACAGTCCCACTGGGGAAAGATACTGGAAGCTGACAAGGAAGCTTCAGGGCAAGCCAGTGGCTGTCAGTGTGTGTGGAGTGGATGTGAGTATTTCTTCCTTAGTGCACTTGCTTGGCTCCCATCCACTCCATACCCTCCTGGCATGGCCTGGGGAGGGACTGGCAGAGAGACACTCCCCAGGCCTGGCCCTGTCCCCCTGTGCCTGCCCAAACTGTGCGCTGCCATTGGTGCTGCCTCCATGCAGAGTCAGGAAGGATCAGACCCATGTCTGGGCCGAGGATCCCGCCCAAGAAGAGGGAGATGTGGGAGTTGGCTGATTCACAGGATTTAGTTCCATGGAGAGCTGGAGAAATGGCTTCCAGGAAGCCAGAAAGGCAGGAAGAGCAGATACCTGAGTGGGGAGAGAGAGGCCTGGGCAGCCGGAGCCCAGGGCGGGGGTGTGGAACATTGGCACGTCCCTGGAAGCTAAGCAGGTGGGATGTGTGCATCCATGGGTGCTTCCAAGAGGCACAGCGAACTGCTGCTATCAGGCAGAATTCCCAGGGACGGCAGATGGGCGGCCCATACTCACCGTAGAAACACTCGCCCACAGGAGACTGGGGAACATCCCCCTCACACTCTCTCTGCACTTCACAACCTCCCTCCTACCCCCTCCTCTCATCTTCAGGCTTCTTGCCTTTGCTCAGACTCCAGGGGAGTCCAGGGAGACCAAGGGTGTCCCTCCTCCAGCAAACATTCATTGAGGGAGGAGTAGCCCTGTTTCTTCAACAGTTCTGTGTGCCGCCGGCGACACCCTGGAGGGATAGGAATTAGGAACTGCCCTGCAGGCCCGCAGGCCCGAGGAGCTCCAGGCTGGGTCTGAGGGAGAAAAAAAAATGAAGAAACGGCTGTTTATCTAGAAACGTAAGCATTGTCAGTGAGGAATGTACAGATTGCCCAGGGTTAGAGGATGGCCTTCCTTGCAGAAAAGGCCCCAGGGATTGCACAGGATGCCTTCTTTAGTCTGGCATCCTGACTGATCCTTCTGCAGTCTGGCATCCTGTGCAATCCCTGGGGCCTTTTATTTTTTGAAGAAGAATCAGTCTGGCATCCTGTGCAATCCCTGGGGCCTTTTCTGCAAGAAAGGTCGCCCTTTCCTCTAGAGCCCTCCTCCTTGCCCCACTAAAGGATGCCCCAGGAAAAGTCAATCACGCCTTCCTGCAATCCCAGCACTTGGGGAGGCAGATCACCTGAGGTCAGGAGCTGGAGACCAACCTGACTAACATGGTGTGGTCCACACTGCAGGTCCCCAGTCCAGGTCTCCTGGCTACTCCTCCAGCAGCAAATCAACCTGAGCTGCTTTCTCTCACCTGCTCCCTTACATGCGGGACTGATTCCTTTTCTAAGTCAGTGGGTAGAGAGGG
The DNA here is from genome assembly GCA_004027835.1 of Alouatta palliata. Lineage (NCBI taxonomy): Eukaryota > Metazoa > Chordata > Mammalia > Primates > Atelidae > Alouatta > Alouatta palliata. Next base: position 32,449 of record PVKV010020272.1, read on the forward strand.
GATGGAAGAGCCAGCAGATGCCTCCATAGCCAGCAGAGACGGCAACAGGACTGTGCTTCTAAGGGCAGAAGCTTCCTTCCTGGGACCCAGGAACTTCCATTCCAGCATTTCTTCTCAAAGGTTGGATCTTGGTCCACGGTTGCAAAGAGAGCCGAGATCTAACCATCATGACAAATCTGATGTGTGTGCTGCCCCTAGCGTGCTAACACTACTGCGGAAAATGTCTTCTTTGGCCAGGGGCAGGCTCGTGCCTGTAATCTCAGCACTTTGGGGGGCCAAGGTGGGTAGATCACCTGAGGTCAGGAGTTCAAGACCAGCCTGGCCAACATGGCGAAACCCCGTCTCTACTAAAAATACAAAAAAATTTAGCCAGGCGTGGCGGTGCACACCTGTAATCCCAGCTACTCAGGAAGCTGAGGCAGGAGAATCGCTTGCACCTGGGAGGTGGAGGTTGCAGTGAGCCGAGACTGCACCACTGCACTCCAGCCTGGGCCACAGAGCAAGACTCCATCTTGGGACCAGGGGGCGGGAAATGCCTTCTTAGTTGGTTTGTTTTGGGTTTGAAGTGAATACGGCCAGGTGCAGTGGCTCACACCTGTAATCCCAGCACTTTGGGAGGCCGAGGCAGGCAGATCACAAGCTCAGGAGTTCGGGACCAGCCTGGCCAACATGGTTAAATCCCATCTCTACTAAAAATATAAAAATTAGCTGGGCATGGTGGCAGGCACCTGTAATCCCAGGTACTCAGGAGGCTGAGGCAGGATAATCACCTGAACCCGGGAGGCGGAAGTTGCGGTGAGCTGAGATCGCGCCACTGCACTCCAGCCTGGTGATAGAACGAGACTCCGTTTAAAAAAAAAAAAAAAAAAAAAAAAAGTGAACACGAAGCCTTTATTTTTCTTTTGTTATTTCATTTTATTTTTCCACATGGACCCTGGAAAACCTCCTCTTGACCAGCTTGGCACTGAGAAATCACCACTTCAGAAATGAGACTTCGGTGACTGCATTCCTAGGAGGATGGGGCTTTCCTGGAGGAACCCACGCGCAGCCAGGATGGGCATGGACTTTGCTGGGGCCTCCTGCTCAGCCAGGTCACCAGGCAGGTCGAGGCTGCCTCTGCTCCATTCCGCTCTCACCTCCTTATCTTTTCTCTTCGCACCCCTCCACAGCCCCTCCTGTTCAGAGCCCTGAGGGAGGTGACTGGGGTGTCCCCCTCTCTTCTCCCCAGCCCCAGGTGTGCCCTGCCCACAGCCCACGCAGAGGAAGGAAGGTCTGGCCCCAGCCCTGCGGCTGGAAGGGCCTGGAGGGCACTGGCCAGGCTCCGAGCACGGGGCTGGGAGGAACAGGTCACCATGAGTAACTGCAAGAGACTATGGTGACTCCTGAAAACGCCCAGGCACCGCCTCAATGCCCCGGGCCACCCCTGGCTCCCCAGGCTTTGTGCTGAAGTCAGGGTAAAGTGGACAGGCTCGCTACGCTCCTCCACAGGTGTGTGCTCCCCGCAGATGTGTGCCCCCCACAGGTGTGTCCCCCACAGGTGTGCACCCCCTGTAGGTGTGCCAAGGAGCACGGCAGGTGGGAAAGTAACGAGCCCTGACTCCGAAGCCAGGGCCCACCACCTCCCCGAAGCCCAATTTCACCCGACACCGCCATAAGTTGGCCTTGGCTGCTCCTGTACCCACCTGGGGCTTCAGTTTCCACATCTGCCAAGTGAGGCATGTGGGTCCTACCATCTGAGACTCAGGACAAAAGGAGCCCAGGTCTCGTTTCTAAATCCCACGGCACCAACACAATCCAAGTCCACACAGGGCTGTGCGCTGCCAGGATGGAGGGTCCAGCCTGCTCACCCCCTCCTCCTCCACTTGCTCTGCCCTCTCCCCACCTCCCCCACCCAACCCTAACCCACACAGATGCACACACACAGACACACACATAGACACACAGACACAGACACACACAGGCACACAGGGACATGCACAGACACACACAAAGACTCACAGATAAACACACACAGGGACAGATGCACACACAGACTCACAGACACACACAGATAGACACACACACCTTCACACACAGACACACAGACATGCACAGACACACACAGACACACACCTTCACAGACACACACACACACAGATACACACAAAGATACACAGAGACACACACAGACACACATGAACACACACACAGGCACACCAGACACACATACACAGATGCACACACAGACACACACAGACTCACAGACACACAGACACACAGATAGGCAGACACATACAGACAGATGCACACACAGACACACACGACACACAGACACATAGATACACAGACACACACACACATAGACATACAGACACACAAATACACACGTAGGCACACACACAAACACACACAGATACACAAACATACATAGACACAGAGATACAGACACATACAGAGCCACACAGACACACAAACTTGCACAGACACAAACACAGACACACACACAGACATACAAACACACACACAGACACACACAAATACACAGACACACAGACACAGAGACACAAACATACACAGACACACACAGAGACACACACAGATGCACACATACACACGCAGATGCACACAAGCACACACAGACACATAAACATACAGAGACTTACACATAGACACACTGCAGAGACACACAGACACACAAACACGCACACACAGATGCATGCACAGACATACACGTATTTTATTTGCAGCCCAAGAGAGGCAGGCTGCGTGCAGAGGGTGGCGGCCAGGCTGAGTCTGTCCGTGTGAGGCGCGGGGCTCCTGATTGTGCAGGACATATGCCCAGGTCCTCACCAGCAGCTCAGGCACATCCTCTACCCACCTGCCCTCCGCTCTCAATCAGGGGAGGCAGGACCTGCCCCCGGGGCCTGCTCCAGGCAGTTCTCCCACTGCAGGTGAGAGGGGTCATCTGGGAGGGGGTGGGCTGGAAGGAGCCCTAGAAGCAGGTGCGGGCCCTCGGAGGCCGCACCCTACAAACACCAAGCGCACGTGGGACTCGGCAGTCCTTTATTTAGAACATTGCAGGGCTGAGGGACCCTCAGGGCAGCCCCGAGCTGGGGAACCCCATTCCACTGTAGGGCAAAGAGGGACCAGGCCCAAGGAGGCCGCCTTCTGCCCAAGGTCTGGAAACAGAGAGGGGCTCACAGGCAGCCCAAGGGCGCTGCATCCAGGCCCCAGAGCGCAAAGCTTTCCTCCGAGGGGGAGGCAGTTTCCCATCCATGAACCAGGCTTCCCTGGAAAAGTCCCAGCACAAAGGCAGCAGAAGCAGGTGGCCACAAAGGCTCAGAGGGCAGCGGGCCACTGGGCGGGGCAGACGCAGCTGGGAGCCTCACTTCTGGGAGAGCATCCTCGCGAACTCCTCATAGTTCACACGTCCATCCTGGTCCACGTCAGCCTCGTGGATCATGGCATCCAGCTCCTCCTGCGACAGCTGCTCCCCCAGCTTCTCCATGGCCTGCTTGAGCTCATCCACGGTGATGTGGCCGTCGCCGTCCAGGTCAAAGGCGCGGAAGGCGGCCTGCATGTCCTCCAGGCCAATCCTGGACTTCTTCACCGCCTCCAGGAACTCCGGGAAGCTGATTTCGCCGTCACCGTCGCTGTCCAAGTTGGTGATGAACTTCTTTAGCTGGTCCTCCGAGAGATTGTAGCCCAGGGCCTTCAGCGCTGCGCCCAGCTCCTGGGCATTGATAGAGCCGTTTCCATCTGTGTCGACCGCAGAGAAGGCCTGCTTGTACTTGGCCTCCTGCTCAGAAGTCAGCTCACCAGTCATGCCTGCGAACCTGCACCTCGCGGAGCCTTCAGCTGCTGCCCACTGGCCCTCACCTGCTGCTCTCAGAGCTCGTGGTCTACAGTGCAGGCAGCTGCAGTGATCCGAGTCAGCGTCTGTCCCAGGCAGCCCTGCTTGGTATGGGAACCCCCTCCTTTTCTGCAATCAGAACAAAGGGAGGAGGAAGGCTCCCCACCCTCCAAATGCCCGGGGGGGTGAGAGCCTCCTCCCAGGGAGGGACAGATCAGCTGCAGACAGGAAATGCAGGAATGGGAGTGGGAGGGCTCTCAGGTGCCCAGGAACTGGCATGGGGTTGGGAATGGGATGGCTAGCCTGCCAACCCCTCCTGGCCTTGATAGCAACCACCTCCCTCCAGGAAAGTTCTGCCCAGGGGCCAGTTTCCCCTGCAGCTGATTCGAGGGGATTCTGAGCAAGCCAGGGGGTTCAAGACAGCTTCTCCAGCTTCACAAAGGCCGAGCCTGGAGAGGGAGAGGGCTTGAGGAGATCTCCCTCAGGGCTGCAGCGGGCCGCAGTGTTTGGCATTTCCATACCCCTCTCTCCGGAGCTAATGCCTAGCTCTTGCCCTGAGACTGGGGCTGGTGGAAGGGAAGTGGGTGGTGGCATTGATTCTGCCAGGGCACAGCTGTGGGCATCAACCAATTCCCAGTCGAGGGTCTAGAGACAGAGGATGGGGCTCGCTGCCTTTAACTTCAAGGAAGCAAGGGACCAGGGCTGCCTTTAGAGCCATAGCTGGTGCTCATATTGTTTATCAAGTGAACATGATGTGTGATTTCAGAAGAGAGGGAAAAACTTTTTTTCCCAGAATACTTTTTTTCCAGCCTCCCCAGAATACTCCCTTCTAGCTCAGGGATTCCCAGAATTCAGTTCCACTGCCAAGTGCAAGGTTCCCTGTGCAGCTTCCCTGCTTCCGGGGAACTGAGTGGCAGGTGTTCCATTTACAGGGGGTCAAACGGCTGCAGCTGGAGCCTTGCTGCAGCAAGACATGGGGGCCTCAGTGCCCAGCAGGCCCCAGAGGTGCAGGCGGGGGCGGCAGGAGGATGCAGAGCCGGTGGCTGCCCTGAACTTGGCCTTCCTTATGGTTTTATTAAGTCTTGGCCCTAAGCACAGAAACCCACCTGGGAACCTACTGGGGCCCTCGGTCTGATCTGTTCTCTGGAAGGAAATCCCCAGGCCCACTGCCTTGAGCAGCTCTTAGAGTAATAGCTAAGCTTTTGGGAGACCATCCCCAAGTCCTTCCATCGATGTGACCTACAATTGTGAAGGGACATTTGCCTTGGAGTCCCCAAGATGACTTTCTCAAGAATGTCCCCTCCTAGCTCCATAGATTCCCATTCTTCTCCCCAACCCCTGCCTGTACATAGGGAACAAACTCCTTCATTCTCCTGAGAAAGTTGATACGTCCCACCTCCCTCCTGTTCAGCCCGTCACTAGACCACGTATACTCTCCTTCCCTGAAGTGCAGCCAGACACCTCCCAATCCCTTGGCGCTTCACACGCTCCCCAAGGGAAGCCGGAGGCTGGGGTGCCCAACCACTCCATGACCCACAGCTCGGTCCCCCAGGGCCATGTGAGGGGCAAACCCAGAGCAGTGAGAGGAGGGAAGATGCCCCAGCCAGCCCTGGTGTGGCAGCTGCTCCCTGAGCTGTGAGTGAGGGGCCAGAGGGAGGGTGGGAAGGGCTTGGAAGAGCTGCAACAGAAGGAGAGGCTGAGGTTTGCAGAGAAGGAGCTCCTGGGACCCAGTGAAAAAGGGAAGGTCGTGGTCAGTAGGAAGGAGGGAAGCGAGGGGGTCACCCCACGGGAGTTCAGGGGGACCCAGCATAGAAAGAGCTGCAGAGAGGAGGGTCCCAGTTGTCTAACTCATTTTATAAAGAGGTCTTGAAGATTTTCTAGCTCACCTCAGTGGTGGAATAATACAGAGGCCTCAATAAATATTGAGTAATCAATTTCTCAATGAAACTGACAACCGGTTTGGGGTGGAGAATGTCGGTCCAGCCAGGAGAAGAGGACAGAGGAGCATCCTGCCTGGTGAGGGCCTGGGGAAGGTGGGACTCTGAATAGCTGGATTCAGCCCAGCTTCTCGTTTTCTTTCGTTAAAGAATACCTGAAGGCTTAAATCTGTATTTGCAGTTTCCTTTTGTTCTCATCTTGTTGATGGGACCTGTGATTAAAATCCAGATGCTTAATAATTATTTCATATCATTTTTCTCAGGTATTAAATACTACTCTGCAAACAATATTAGGAGACTTGAGCTTCCAGTTTCTTCAGTGATGTGGAAACGTGTGTCTCAATATCCTCATCCATAAACCAGGATGATGCACCCACCGTATCTGATCGGATCACGTAGGATTAGAGTATTAAGTACAGAGCCAGCGGCAGGTGTTGTTATCCAATGATAAACTTCATGGTCAATAACAAGCTGGTTCATGTTTGAGGTAAACCAACACTTGGGAAAACATCTACTTGAAGGATATCTCACAATTTTGTGATTCTACCTCTCTCGATGGAACTGAAAAATTCAATTCAATTCAGTTCAAGCCAAGGTTCAAAGCGTTTGCCGACTTTTCAGTGTCAGCTCCGAACAGAGGTGGTTCCAGTCAGAGCAGAAGCATCTGTTTAGAAAAAGCCTCAGGCTGTCTCATTACGAGTCAGGACGATGGTCACTATTTTCTCAATGTGCATTTTCTAGACGGAGAGAGGCAGTGTCCCGTAGGGGAAGTCCCCTGACTTCTAGCTGGGTGTTTCCCCACCTGGGGTCGTTTCCTCCCTAGCGCATTCTCTTTTCGGAGCATGTACCAGCACAGAGATCATTTTTTCCATCCTCCCCACAGCCTCCTGTCGCAGTATGCAAGCTGTCAGCTGCCTTGGCTCAGCCTCCATGGGTGAAGGTTGCACTCCCCTCCTTTGGGGTCAGCGCTAGGGACACCAAGGACAGCCATGCACAAGAGACCCGAACCACAGAGGGCCTGGCACAGCCCAAATGGGGGCTCCCAAAAGGAGACAAGATGGCATTTGTCATCAAACCCTCTGCCTTGCCTGCTTTAGCACAGCAGCTGGGTGCGGAGCCTGGCTTTGAGGAGGGAGAAACGCCTTCTTTCTAGCTAAGGTGCACTGCCAGGTGATGCCTTCTGTGTGTATCCCTGTTTGATGCAGGGGCCAAGGGCATGGTCTATCCTCTACCCCATGAGGAGCCTGAAGCTGGGGTGCTCAGCCACTGGCTTTATATCCCACAGCTGAGCTCCCCCAACCCAGAACCACAAGAGAAGCAAACCCAGCAGAGCGGTGAGGGGAAGGAAGATGCCCGAGCCAGACCTCACATGTCGGCTGCCCCCTGAGCTGTGTGCGAGGGGTCTAAGAGAGCTGCAGAAGGCTGGGAAGAACTGCAGCAGAGGGAGAGGCTGAGGTTTACAGAGAGGGAGCCAGGGACCAGGTAAGAAAGGGAAAGTCATGATCAGCACGGAGGACAGAAGTGAGAGGGTCGCAGGGAGATGGTGCTTTGTGATTGAGTGCTGGAAGTGGGTTCTCCTGCCCTCTCCCTCATCTCTCAGCTGAGCCCCTGATGGAGACACCAACTATCCCTGCCACCCTGGAGGAGAAAGGGGTTCTCTTTCATTGAGGAGGACTGAAAACATCTGCACTTGCTGTAGGAAGGATGAAAACCTCTGTAAGGTGGCTGCACCAGTCCCCAGAGGCAGGAAAGGGAGAATTATCATCGTCATGGGACTGCCTTGTGCAGTAGCTGTGTGCACATGTGTTTTTGTGTATGTATGTAGGTGTGGGTTGTGTAGGGGAGGTGTGTGGTGTGTAGGGAGATGTGTGGTGTGCAGGGGAGGTTTGTGGTGTGCAAGGGAGGTGTGTGGTGTGCAGGGGAGGTGT
>PVKV010020273.1:0-40151 GCA_004027835.1 Alouatta palliata
ACTCCATTCTTTATTGAGACAGAGTGTTGCAATGTCGCCCAGGCTGGAATGCAGTGGCAGGATCCTAGCTTACTGCAACTTCTGCCTCCCGGGTTCAAGTGATTTGATTCTGACGTTATTTTTAGTATTTATTATGTCCTTCATTGCTTCTATTGAAACCATAAGTCATGCTACCCCATTTATGTTTTTGTATATGATTTTTATTACTTTTACCTCCACAAAGCCACTTTTTTCTTGTCTTATATATATATGCTAGCCATCTTCTTATAGATTTTTTGTGTTTTACTGAAAATCCAAAACAGTTTATAAACTTTGCTTTAGTTTTTTTTTTAAGATTTTTTTCTCTACAATTTGGAAAAAAAATAAAGTTCTCACTGTTTAGAATACACAATCTTTTCTTAAGTTCAATATTTATCTGATTTCTTATCTTTAGGAGCACTCTATTCAGGTCAGCTGTTTAAAATAAAAAAGAAAAAATGACAACATGAGAACATTCTCCTTAAGATTCTGAACTTAGCATTCAAGTTGATGTCCACAGTCTCTGAAGGAATTCTTGATGTCTAATACTCTTTCTTTCGGTGTTAATGTTAACTGTGCTCACTGGAGCATGTTAGATCATCTTAAAGCCAATGAAGCCTACAAAATGTTCCTCTCACTCCAACCCCAAGAGATGTTCACCAGGAGCAGCAAGCATCTTGATACACCAGAGGATAGTGCTTCTGCCCATGGATTCTGGGGCCCAATTGCCCCGGCTCAAATCCTGGCTCCACCCCTTAGGAGTACTGTTACCCAGATGCCTGATTTGGAGAAGGCTCTCTGGGGTTATGGTGAAAGAAGATTTTCATAAGCTTTAATAGTTTCATCTCTACAATAGAGATAATGATAGTTTTTCCCTCATAGGGCTGTGAGCATAAATTTCTCTGTGTAAAGCACTTGAAAAATTGCCTGGCATGTAATTATGTTATACAGCATGGTGGCTGTTTTTAGGAAACTTTAGCTTTGAAATAGATTGTGAGATTGGCAGCCTCAGCATTTGTACAGATCTATGCCCTGTCAAATAGGAACTGAAACAACTAGAGCAACATATATCACCTGGTGAGCAGATGATCCACTCCATAATGAGGAAACTGCCTCCACAGAACTGATTCCTCTCTGGCTGTGTGCTACCGATGACGTCATGTTCTAACAACTCTGTAAATCCCAGGGTGTCTACTCACGCCCCTTAAAATCCTGCCATGGAAATTGGGTCCATAATGATGTAAGTATCCTTATTATCTGACTGGCAGTGAACAACAAGGGAACAAAAAGACAGCTGTGTTTTTGGAATTTGAGACCTCTGGAAGGATAAAGGAGTACACTCAAAAGGCAAATGAGACAGAAGATAGAGAGATGCAGGGTTGTGGGCCAAGCAACGGAACAGACTTGAAGTGAACTGATTGTTCCAGAGAAATAGACTTGTGACATTTCAAAGGACTCAGTAAAGAGAATGCAGGTTGCAAAAGAATAAAAATGCTAAGGAGTCAACCGTCCCATGAAGGATGTTAAAGGACAGGGCAGAGGTGCTACCTCACTCAGCATTTACACAGATGGCATTTACTGTGTGCAGAACAACACAGATGCTCAAAGCATCACCAGACATAATCGATGGCTTGCATGGTGGGGTGCACCTGTAATCCCAGCTACTTGCTAAGCTGAGGCAGGAGGATCTCTTGAGTCCAGGAGTTCAAGTCCAGCCTGAGCAATAGAACAAAAACTGTTTCTTAAATTAAAAAAAAAATCAACAGTGAATACAGGGAAAGGGATTCTCTGCCCCTATACGTATAAAAAAGATTCTGAAAGGAAATACAATTAAGAGTGGTGCAGGTTTGTGTTGGTACAGAAGGACAAGGAAGAGGGGGAAATAGTTAATATCAGATTTATTTGTCCACAAACACAGCCCATGCCATTCTGCTACTGTGATGTTTATACAAAGTGAAAATGCCAAAGGTGAACCATCTATGGACTGTATACCTATATGCTTCTCTAACTGATCTTCACTGTTTATTATCAACAGCCTTTTTTTGTTTCAGACATAAGCATTGTAGATTTTAATGATTTATATATTTTTTAAAAAACTAAACAAACTACCTAAAAATAGATTTTGACCCATAGATACTGAAGAAGTCAAGAAAACATCATAGATTCTGCATGTTCTTCCACTCTAACCAGACCAAACATAGTTTTCTGGTAATTTTGTTTGAAATTGCTTCATTAATTTACAACCTAGGTAAAAACTTACTTTGATATTAAGCATCTAAATAATTGTCTCAATTCATGTCCATTTTTAAAACGACAATATTTCCTCCTTGATTCAAACCCTAACCTTGAGCAGTCATGGTTTAGATTGAATCTGATGCAATTCTTACTATGTCCTCAAGATGGCAGGCAGGGATTTAGACTGAGCTTCAAGGTTCTAGCAGTGCTTTTTACAGCCTTTTTCCTGAATTAGGTCTCCTGTTACTGAATCTATCAACAAATCTTTTTGGAATGCCTATTATGTGCCAAAGACTATATGAGATTTTGTTGGGCAAGACGATCTGGTTTTTCAAAGTGTCTTAATGTACCATATGGTTAAAAAAAAAAAAAAAAAAAGCACTGGGTGTTTTCACTTTGTGGGAGAAAAGGACTTTTGCATAATGTAATTATACTGTGTACAGGATGCTGCCACTAAAAAGCATGGATGTAAAGTAACACATAAGACAATAGTCAGCATATGAGAACTGCTGGGAATACCTAGAACATTTTTTAAAACCTATCCGGATTACCACAAAAATCTGGAGATTGACTTCAAAATCCCAACCTTTTTTTGTTCCCAAAAATAATTCCTTTGGAATTTGTTTACAATAAAATTATAAAATATTTTTTCAGACATCAATGTCAATCTTGCTTATTAATTACAGTTTGAATGGTCAATACTAAGAAATCAATCTTCACTATATTACAAAAGTCGATAAATAGAGCCATATTTTAAAATAAGGGAAATTTGAAGCACCAAGAGATACTGGGAAAATAATCCCTTTCCAAAATCTTAAAATTTAAATGAGATAATTTTTCTTCCTACCATACTGATACGAGGCAACCTAGATTTAAAGAGAACGGAAGTTACTGAAAAATTATGTGTAACATAGCTTATTTTTTCACATTCGTGTTCATTTTCTTAGCATTCCATGCTGTTTAACATCGTTAATTAATTACAATTATAAAAGATAAATTTTAAGATTAGTATCCAAGATTAGGGAAGGCTAAATAACATGACCAAATGCAAAATGGTTTTATAAATTCAATCCAGGAAGAGAAAAATGGATATTAGTGGTGAAAATAGCTGAAATCTGAATAAAGTCTGTAGTTAGTTAATAGTGTGGTATCGGGCCGGGCGCAGTGGCTCACGCCTGTAATCCCAGCACTTTGGGAGGCCTAAGTGGGTGGATCACGAGGTCAAGAGATCGTGACCATCGTGGCCAACTCGGTGAAACCCCGTCTCCACTGAAAATACAAAAAATTTAGCTGGGCGTGGTGGCGCATGCCTGTAGTCCCAGCTACTTGGGTGGCTGAGGCAGGAGAATCACCTGAACCTGGGGCGCAGAGGTTGCAGTGAGCCGAGATCGCGCCACTGCACTCCAGCCTGGAGACAGAGCGAGACTCCATAACAAAAAAAAAAGGGGGGGGGGGAGAAGAAGAAAATAGTGTGGTATCAATGTTAATTTATTAGTTCTGACTAACTATGGCATGTGACATGTTAATATTAGGAAAATGGAAGTTAGCTGAAGGTTATAGAGACACTTCCTCTATTTGTAGCTTTTCTATAAATCTAATATTATTTAAAAATGAAAAGTTAGGCTGGGCACTGTGGCTCATACCTGTAATCCCAGCAGTTTGGGAGGCTGAGGCGGGTGGATCACGAAGTCAGGAGTTTGAGACCAGCCTGGCCAATATGGTGAAACCCCGTTTCTACTAAAAACACAAAAATTATCCGGGCATGGTGGTGTATGCCTGTATCCCAGCTACTCAGGAGGCTGAGGCAGAAGAATCTCTTGAACCCAGGAGGCAGAGGTTGCAGTGAGCCGAGATTGTGCCACTGCACTCCAGCTTGGGCGACAGAGTGAGATTCCATCTCAAAAAAATAAATAAAATAAAAAATAAAAATTAAAACAATATTAGTACCCAATCTATTCAATATTGTTGAGCACCTCCCATATACCAGATAATGATCTGGATGCTGAAGACCCACATCCTACCTAAGCTGTTGACAGCCTAGTAGAAAATTTATATTAATAAGTTATATCACACAATATGTCTTTACTAAACATTTTGATAATTCACCATTTTTTTTTAATCTTTTTTAGAGACAGGTCTCACTATGTTGCTCAGACTGGTCTCAAACTCCTGATCTCAAGCAATCCTCCTGCCTCAGCCTCCTAAAGTGCTAAGATTATGAGTTCTTTCAAAGTACTGGGATTATGAGCACAACTGGCCAATTTTCTTTGGAAGAAATAAAAAATATATCAAATAAATTAATGTGAGAGAGAAATGGTGTAAAAAGCAAAGAAGGGAGAGGTCGAGTAGAGAAACAAAAGGAATCATGGCAGAAACAAAAAAACAGTTGTATTGATGAGGTATAAAATCTGGTGTGGTGGTGGAAATCCTCTCCATAATGCTTTACCTGTAAACTTCTTTCTTATTTAAAATATGCAATTATTAAATAGCTACAAAACAAATATGACTGATAAGGCACCATTCTCATGGGTAATTTCATGGGTATCTTGTTTTACATCCTATCATTCAGCTTGCATGAATGGGGTATGTGTACCCCATTCTCCTAACAATATGTTTTGTAGATCATGAGGAAAAATAGGTTAGAGAGAGAAGAAAAAAAGCACAGGAATAAAACATATTGTTGAAAATGATGAGAAAATAGAAGAGAAATGTCAGGGAGGGAAATGGGAAAAGGAAAAGTCATCTTCAATCTAAACAATTTTCTCTAATTCTTTAATATTCAAATAATCTATCTCTTAAAATTTTAAAAAGATCCTTTTGAAGACTTTTATTTGGGGGGTAAGTTCAGAGATTGAAATATTTTTATTTGCTTATTTACAGATGAAGACTCGCTCTGTCACCCAGGCTGGAGTGCAGTGGCACGACCATGGCTCACTGCAACCTCTGCCTCCTGGGTTCAAGTACTTCTCCTGTCTTAGTCTCCTGTCTTAGCCTCCCGAGTAGCTGGGACTGCAGGCACACACCACCACGCCCAGCTAATTTTTTTTTTTGGGGGGGATGGGGTCTCTCGCTGTCACCCAGGCTGGAGTACAGTGGCACAATCTCAGTTCACTGCAATCTCCTGCCTCAGCTTCCTGAGTAGCTGGGACTACAGGCATGAGCTACTATGCCTGGCTAATTTTTGTATTTTTAGTAGAGACAGGGTTTCACCATTTGGTCAGGCTGGCCTCGAACTGCTGACCTCGTGATCCACTCACCTCAGCATCCCAAAATGCTGGGATTACAGGCATGAGTCACTGCAGCTGGACAAGTTTTTGTATATTTTAGCAGAGGTGGGGTTTCACCATATTGGTCAGGCTGGTCTCGAACTCCCGACCTTGTGATCTACCTGCCTTGGCATCCCAAAATGCTGGGATTACAGGCATGAGCTACCGCTGCTGGACAATTTTTTGGTTTTTTGTTTGTTTGTTTGTTTGTTTCTTTTGTTTGTAGTAGAGACGGGGTTTTCACCATTTTGGTCAGGCTGGTCTTGAACTTCTGACCTCAGGGAATCCATCCACCTGCTTCAGCCTCTAAAAGTGCTGGGATTACAGGTATGAGCCACCATGCCTGGCTGATTGAAATCTTTATATTGAGAGAGAGATGTCTTGTTTAAAGAAAGTATTTTTAGCTTGCCTTTCTATTCTATGGTTTCATTGTGCATAGAAGGAGATTCTGATTTAGAATTATCTGTATCAATTTTGATAATGTATTTTCTTTACACTTTGAAAAGTCATCTTGCTAAAATAAAATTTGCTCTTTCAATCCAAAAAAAAAAAAAAAAAAAAAGGAAAGGCATCCTGCCTCATCCAAAAACTCAATCTTGAAATATTGAAATAACAAGTCTGTACATGCTGAGCCAACCCTACTCATGATCCAGCTATCACCATGAGTTACCAACAGATGGCCCAGATAATGAACTCTATGCTGAAAGGATGCAGGAGCTCTCTCAGAAGGGAGACTGGCAAATTCTGAGAATGTCACATTTCCACCCCTCCTTTACAAATCAGTAATAATTAAGCCTCCTCTTATGTCTTTTCAAAACTTGAACCATTCCATTTTCTTGAACACATCACAGTCTGTCTGTAATGAAGAATATATCAGTACCAAAGAACATGGGATATGATACAGGTAAAATGTATATATTCAAAAATTGAGCTGACTGGCCACCTTGAATTTTATAATAAATAACACAACTATTTTACAAGAAATCATTTCTCATGTCAAAAACTCAAAGTTCATAACGTGGAAAATATTCAGAGAAGAGTAACCAAAAAGGTCAGAGGAGAAAGGATGCTGACAGTTTGGAATGTGTAGATTTATAAAGGTGAGGCTGGACAGGGTATAGAAAAACAAATAAAACAATAGCATGGATGAACAGAATCACTCATCACATTCTGCAATATGAAAACACTGTTTGAAATCTGAATGAAGTAGAGCTAGAATATATTTAAATATTCATTCTTTAATCAAATTTCAGGACTGATAAAAATCAGAAATTTGTAGAAATTAAACCAAAATTGGTTTGAGGAAAATAATTTTGACTATAGTATGCTAAGGGATCATTTTGTGATGGTTTGCCCGATGTCCCTCCACAATCTGTGTGGTTGTTGTAAGAGCTTTCAGGTAACAACATGACCTGTCCAATGGTTGATGACTTTCCTTCCTTTTGAAAATCTGGACCTAAGTCAAGAGAACTGGGACAGTCTATGCCTGTGTTGTCATACACAAACCCTGGGGATTGTGGCCGTGTTCCACCATGTAGACTGAGGATCAAAAAACACTTGTATATAGAAAGAGGAAAATGTAAACCCAAACACAGTAGGAGCAGAAAGACAAGCCAGAAAGATCCTTGATAGGGGTTCAGATCCTGAATCCCTAAAAGCAATGTCCAGAAGTGCAGAGCATGCCTGTTCTTTGATTCCATGATATACCCAATAACCTTCTAGTGAAATTTCTTGCAAAATTTAAATTGGATTCTGCTCCTTTCAACCAAAATAATCCCAACTAAAACAAAAGTTATATACCACTATCTCTTCCATTCTCTCTCTCTCTCTCTCTCTCTCTCTCTCTCTCTCTCAGCCCCCTGCTATAGACTGTTCACATGTACATAAAATTTTCATGTTAAAACCTAACCTTCAATTTGATGGTCTTAGGAGGTGGGGCCCTTATAACTGGTATTAGTACCTTTAAAAAAGAGGCTTCAGAGACACTCCCTTCTGCCATGTGAGGACATAGTGACAGGATGGCTATCTATAAACCTGGGAACAGATTCTCACCAAATACTAATCTTCTGACATTTTGATCTTAGGACTTCCCAGCCTCCAGAACTACAAGCAATACATTTCCATTTATAAGCCAGTCAGTTTACAGTATTTTGTTATAGAGGTCTGAAGAAACTAAGACAAGTCGTCTCTTATATCTTCAGTTCCTCTGTATATAAACAGTATGTATAATAGAGAAAAAACTATTAAAAGCATTAACATCCCTGCTGGTTAATAAGTAGAGAATTTTAACCACAGCCACAGCTACTTGGGTTTCAGGTGGGTGCAGTGG
Source organism: Alouatta palliata (assembly GCA_004027835.1). Classification (NCBI taxonomy): domain Eukaryota; kingdom Metazoa; phylum Chordata; class Mammalia; order Primates; family Atelidae; genus Alouatta; species Alouatta palliata. The sequence continues at coordinate 7,849 of PVKV010020273.1, forward strand.
GATAGCATCACCTAATAATTCAAGCAAATAAAAGAAAAACAAAGAACAATTACTTTTAGTGATGAGTCTGAGTCTGAGTCTGAAGTAGTACTCAGCCTAGAAGGTTTTCTCATCTTGCTGAACACAACAGGGGTCTTTATAACCTCTTCCACTGGCACCACACTATCCAGACAGACGGCATTACACAGAGGTTGCACTGTAACACTTATCAAGATAGATATCATTTATAAAATTTGGCATTTATCATAAATAGGAACAGAAATATCCAGTAGTAGAAATAAGGTTGTTGAAAACCCTAAATGAATACGGCAGTTAGTATATCACCTCAGGCTCCAGAAAAGACAGCCAGTAGTGTGATCACAGAGGGCACACCCCAGTGCATGGATCACTGATGACTGGCGATGTGGAAGTGGTCTTATTAGTACCTAATCTACTGAACATCACTGAGCATCTACCAAGCAAGAATCAGGACCAAAATTTTGTTTAGATTTCTATCACAAAGATTTCACCAGTTCCCTGGGTTATTAAGAAGAGAATTCCCTTGCACTGGCACGTCTCATTTCTAGGAGGAAGCAAAAGTTCCAGCAAATGGGGCTGCTTGGACTAGATGATCTGGAATTTTCTTTCCAGCTCAACATGCTTCTATGCTTTTTATATTTCTAAATGTGAAAACACTTTTTGGTAGACACTATTAAAAAGCTCTTTGCAATGACAGTAGAGGAAGTGGGAAAGTGGTGACCAGAGAGAGGAAATCAGTGTGATAAAAAGCCATTTATTTCATCAAAAGAGGATTTTCCTTTTTAAAATGTTTGAAGTGTCAAACTCAAATATGTAGAATGTGTCAAACTCAAAATATCTCTGTGGAGCGGATATCATGATATATAAAGCTAGACAGCACATGAAATTGACTGATTTTATTCTCATCATAGATTCACATGCATTAAGAAATAAATATATGTATTTCCACATAATATCTGAGTGTCTGTGTGTGTATATACTCAGTATGTATTTTTTTTCACACTTTGACACGGCAATACAGACTGGCAGGCTTCTCTTATAGAAAAACCTCAACATTAGATTGGAAATAAAGTTATTTGGGAATAATTAACTTTTCTTGAGAAATCATTGTGTATCAGGCACTTTTATACATGCTTTATGTATACATAATCCTCATCATACATCTATATGTCAAGTACTATAATTATCAGCATCCTTTTATAGATGAATAAACCAAAGCACAGAGAAATCTTCTTTTGCCATGACCCACATCTAAGAATTTCCAATGTTGGGATTTGAATCCAGACATCCTGTGTTCAGACCTACAGTCATAACCCCCATATAACTCAGCCTCTGAGAAGCCATTAGGGATAAGATTGTATGTTTAGGGGCTTGGTGTGGGCTCTGTAGAGCTGTCATAGCTCAGTGCCCCAATTCAGTGGGGAGGAGCTGATACAAAATTGGAATGGACAGTTTGGAGAAGGTGCAGTGAATTTTTATCTACTCTGCAGAGAAATCACTTGTAATAAAAGACCAAGTACAAGTTTAAAGTCAGTTCCACTATATTCACTTTATGTTGTAGGAAATGACAGAAATCACAAAAGGAAACATCTGGATTGCTCGCTACTTTGCTCATATAAAACTGAAAACTATTATGAGGTCATCAAGACCACCAGCGTACACCTCGACTTAGATCATTTAGAGATTGTTCCAATCACTCACTCATTCATCCATGTGAGAGCTAATACAGCAATATAAATGTCCTAATGGGACTTGCCTTCTTTTAAATACTGCTTGCTGAATTTTTCTAAGTATTTAATAATAATTTTTGGTAAAGTTTTTTCACATAGCCTTTTAGAATTGGAAATTCTATGACAGTTACTTCTAGAGGGTTAAAAAGAAGACTTTATGTGGAAGCATAGTGTATAAAAAAAATACTAAAAGTATGGCAGCTTCATTAAAGGGGCTGCAGAGTTCTGGACTCCCACTGTCACCCCCACCATCACACACACACCCTCAATCTTTTTGTCTCTCTCCATCCCCTAAAGGAATCCATAAAGGTCTCTACGAAACTCATAGGCCTCCAGATCACAGTTTGAAAAGCATTGGCGTAACTGAGAAACAAATGGGAAGTTTTCCTGAATTCTAGAGGTAATGTATACCGCTTTCTGAGGACCAGAAAGATCATGTTTTGGTGACTCTGGCGAAGTGATTTAGTATAGTCTATTTCCCAGAGGTCTCCACGGAAATGGTAGTGGCGGGGAAGAGATAACTTACGCTGTTTCCTAGAATTCTGAAATACCCAAGCACATATGATAAACTAGACACGAGTCCATTTGATTTAGGATTTCAGAAGTGTTTTCAAGTCATTCTAAGGAGAGAGAGAGTCAAGCTGAGAAGATTTCATGAAGGTTATAGTGCACATAGGGTAGGGGGAGGGTGAAGGAATAAATGACTATAGTGGGAGGCAGAATGTCAGTCTGACATGTTAGTGACAAAAATGCTTCCCAGTAGTGATAAGGACAAAGAAAAGTCACTGAAGTAAATTTGAAGATGAGTGCTTAAAAGTGAGAAAATTGAGGAATGATGCTAAATTGCTGCCAACATCATCATCAACATTGATGGAAAGAAGAAAATACCAGGGAGTATACTGAAGAGAATAAAGTACATTTGATGGAGAATCAACTGCTACAAGTATTGAGTAACATCTTGAAAAGTTCAAAAGATTCTTACTAAGCAAGGGTGGGACAAACACCATATGTGGAAAGCACAGTCACAGGTGATAGTGGAGGTGTTCATCCCAACTGAGAAGCCTTAGGATATTTTTGTTAAATTTCATCATGTTATAGCTTTTGCTCTGGCTAAGATGCTTTTTCAATTATATGTCTGTTACTCCGAAATTTTACCATTTCTTCCATCTTAAGTTCATGAAATCATCTTAGGTCTCAACGAGCATTTTTAATGAAATAAAATGGAATAAAATATTAAATGCATTTCACACAGTAAGGGTTAGTATTGTTTTGTGAGATCTTTTTATTAGTTAAGTATGTGTGCATACATTTATTATGTGTATAAGAATATGTGCATGTTCTAAATTACAATATACAACTTGTCTTTCCTTACTGTTGGGTTATATTCAAGATAATTTGGAAAGCCATTAGATTAGACAAACTTTTGGTAATGATGATGGGGTGAGGGAAAAGGCATTGTCATAAGCTTCAAGAAAAAACATGAAACAGTACAACCATTTTAGAGGGCAATTTGGCAATAGGTGTACTGAAAGTCTCAACGTTGTTTAGATCTTTTGATCTTGTAATTCCGCCACTCAAAATTTAGCCTAAAGAAGTATTTGCTTCTTAGGCACATATGTTTTTTCACAGCAGCATGAATAATAATGAAAACCTGGAAACAACTAAAGGTGAAGAGAAGGAGTAACAGCATAAACAAATTTTGTGGCAGGTATATAACATACAACCAAAGTTGCTAGTTGTTATTTGCCAATGTGGAAAGAGATTTATTACAAGTTTACCTAGTACAAATGGCATCATCCAATTTTTGTGGTTTTCTAAATTTGTGTCCATAGATACATTTCTGAAAAGATCTATATGTAAAAACTTAAAATCAGTAATTCTGTGGGAGGTGGGAAGGTGCTACGGATAAGTTCTATTTTTCCCCATTTTGATTATTTCAAATACACTTTTTTCTATAATGAATATGGGTATCTATTTTAGAAACACTGATAATTATTCCAATCTTGTTCAATCTGAGATACGATAACTTTCAGACCTTAGCCTGGAGACCAATCTCTGATGCTCAGTCCAAACAATTTCCTAAAGATTATTTTGACTTATATATGTTATACCCTAAAGTTTGAAGACAGAAATCAGAACTGTGTATAAAAGAGACAAGAAGGAATTGATCCAACTAGAATAGGAGATGCTTTTCATAAATACATTATAAGATTAGACAATAAAAGGAAATCAATATAATATCAGGCCTTAAGGTTTAGGATTTGCAATATGGACTTGATCTTTGTAAGGTAACGTGGAGTCATTTAAGAGGAAGGCATTGATGATGTTTTGTCGAACAGTACATCATAATTTCCACTTAATTTGACTTTCATACTCTCCAGAAAGTTCTGGAGGTCAGTGTGAGGTCCATAGTACAAAGTGAAAGTGATAAGAGTATGGAATGAAAAGTGAAAGTGAAGCAGGAGGGTTCTTCACGGAACTTTTTTCTCACAAATATTCTATTCCAGCTCCTCTTGCAAGCACTTAAATTTTTATGACAAGCTTACATTGCATTTATACACCTATAAATGGCATCTTGAGTCCTAGGATTAATATTCTACTTGATATCCCCTCCATTTTGTGGGAAAATGATCTTTAAAGATTGTTTCTTTGCAATGTTTCCAGAATTACATTGGAAAACACCATGCCTTAGTGAAATAAGACTTTATATTGCTCTAAGAGAAATAACACGGGCTCTATTTAGTATTTCAAAACAAAAGACCACACATATATTTTGCATTGGCTAAGCCTTAATCTACGGGTTGGCAAGCTTTCTGTAATGGGTCAGATAGTAATTATCCCAGGATTTGTGAGCCATATGGTCACTGTTGCAACAGGAGCCACAGACAATGTATAAACAAATGGGAGTGGCGAGTGTTCCAATAAAACTTTATTTGCAAACTTTGTTATTTGCAAAAACAGATACCAGAACCTATTTTGCCCACAAACCGTAGTTTTCCAACCCCTTACTTAGACAATATATAGTAAACTTTACCAAAACAAATTTATCCACATTCAGAACTTTGCTAAAAAATAACTAAGTGAACAGGATATTTGATCATTAAACAATGATATATTCCACTAGACTTCATGTAAAGTAAATCATTATTATGTAAATTTAATGATTTTCTAGAAGTTTTTATATTTTACAAAATCCAACAATATAGAAATGGAGATTAGTTCTCATCTTTACTTAGAATTTTAAATTTAATAAATATTGAAATTATTATAAATATGTTGGAGTCTGCATGCATTTTAAGTACACACTTGGCTGTGCAAAAATGTTGCCTTCTTCTCTACACTGGAAGCTGACTAACTTCATAGCCCCCTTTTCTACTGATGGTGGAAAATTAGCCAATTCTTGATCAGTTCTCAGTTCAGCTCAAATACTCAAACAGTTCAGGCCCATGGTACAGTCATATTACAGCTTAAAATTCTCTCCCAGATTTTTGGAATGTCTCTTTTATCCAGTTCCTGGATTAACTCTGTAGTCCAGTACCACAGAGGTACTAATATCAGCTGCTGAATTTTTGTCCCATTTCTTCCTGGGGCAAAAGCGAGGCATGTTTCTCCCAAATAGTAACCTTAGTGTAACTGATTCCGCTTCCTTCCTCTTCTCTGGCTTTTGAGATCTCATGGAATTGTAACCAAGTTTTTGGATGATACCTGAGATAAACTATATATCACACTCTCTCCTACTTCTATTCGTGGCCACCTGGTGGAAGGCCTAGGAACACTTCCTCTTGCATAGTCTTCACCTTCTGAGAATCTTCCAGTTCTCTAGAGCACTGAGAAAGTCAGATGGGAGATGAGACAGGGCAGTCCCTGATCTTCTGATGCTCAAATTGATCACATTTACATTTTTAGCTCTCTTTCCCCATACTGAGTTCAGTGGTATGGGGAGAAAAAGTATGGCTGCTACTGTTCAAGCTCTCAAACAAGCAGTAAGCGAGCCCATTCTCTCTCCGATCCTCAAATCGGGAGTGGAAGATAGGGAGTATTGAGGTTGGTGAGTCAGGGTACCACATCCTGACCAACTACGCTCTAACTCATTTTATTTCCACAGATAGCTCTTACATCTGGTAGAATGTATCCTTAGTTTTACACACAAAGTTAAGATTTTGAGGCCCTTTATTTTAAACTGGTCTGTCTGTCAACTTTTTCTTAGTGGATGGGGTGGGTCATGGGGTGACAGGCAAAACAAAAAAATGACCTCAAGAATGGAGCCCAAGATTCTTTGAGCCTTTATTTTAAGGAGATTTCCATCTCTAGTTGTCAACAGCCCAGAAACCCATGGGTGAGAGCAAGGAAAAACAAAATTCTTGACTGAAAAAAGGAAGTAGGAGATTAACAATTAAAATATGTTTATTCCTACTGGAGGCTTAATTAAATAAAAAATAAAAATAAATCTATAAAACAATGAAAATATAGTCTATGATTCTTACTTGTTAACACATTTTCAGAAGAAGGCAGGAATATGATATAAAGCCATAAACTAGTAAACTGAGGACACGGTATTTGAGGAGAGGTAGGAATAACAGGAAATTCATACTGAATAGTAACTTACAGAAGTATAGAATAATGAATTTAATATGCTATTGTATGGTGACTCAGCAGCAGAAACACCCACTTCAGAATATTCAGTTCCTTTTACTTGTTGCCACAGATGAATTTCCAGCTCCTACCCAAGGCCAACCACTCCACTGGTACAATGGATCCTTATATTTCCTACTCTTCAAAGATTTTGCTTCTGAATAGACCCCCTTTCTCTCCTACATTGTCCTTTTACTGTCTTGATGGGGTCATCTCTATCAACATACTTAGGTGCTGTAATATTTGCCGTCTCTCAAAAGACCCCACATCTACTGTATTAATGTGCTCTCACACTGCTGATAAGGATATACCCAAGACTGGGTAATTTACAAAGGAAAGAGGTTTAATTGACTCACAGCTCCATATGGCTAAGGAGATCTCACAATCATGGCAGAAGGCAAAGGAGAAGCAAAGGCATGTCTTACATAGCAGCAGGCAGAGAGCCTGTGCAGGGGAACTGTCATTCATAAAACCATCAGGTCTCCTGAGACTTATTCACTACCATGAGAACTGTATGAAGGAACCCACTCCCATGATTCAATTATCTCCACCTGGCCCCACCCTTGACACATGGGAATTATTACAATTCAAGGTGAGATTTAGGTGGGGACACATCCAAACCATATCATCTACCAACCCTTTTCTCTCTTCCTATTTACAGAAAAATGTCTCAAGATTTGGTCTGTACTCACAGTCTTCATTACATCACTTCCCATTCTTAGCTACTGGCTATGCTTCAATTCATTCTAAACAAGCATTTATCCTAACAACCTCATGCAAACCTCACTTGAGATCACCAGTGGACAATCTGAGGGTCAATTCTTAGAGCTCATCTACTAAAACCATTTGGCATCCTTTGGCATAGCAGATTATTTTCCCCTTGAAACATTGTCTCCAGTTGTTCTCCAGGATATTACACTCTGGGAATATGGCTCCTAATTATGGATCCATCTTTCTCAGTTTCTTTTGCTGGCTTTGCTGGCTCCTCTTCCTCAGCCAACTCTTGTCTCTCCTCACTTTCCCTAATGAGCCCTCTCAATATTCTTGCTTTAAGTGCTGTTTAGAAGCTGAAGATTTTCAAATCTTTAGCTCTGTTATTGATACCTACTCCGAGATCCAGAAAGGCTGCTCTATATCTCTACCCTAATATGTAATAGGCACCTCAAATTTAATTGCTCCAAATAGAACTCAAAATCTCCCTCAGTCTAAGGATGAAAACAACTGCAAACAGATACTGAATTCCATTTAAGAGATTGTTTTTCATGATAATATGAATTAGCGATTCTGAAACTATTTTCTGTATATTCCAAGACTGAGCAAATGGTTAATATGTTGATAATCATGGAAAACAGATTCCCCTGTTAGAAAAGAAGTTACAAATATGGGAATAGTAAAGTCTAGACTGGAATGGAAAACGTTAATATGAATTATGGTGTTTAACATAGATAGTAGATAGAATGTAAATACACACACACACACACACACACACACACACACACACACACACGGCTCTTTTGGCTGAAAAGACAGTAGCATTGACACCCTAGAAGCAATGACCTCACCTAGCATATACATTTTGATTTCAAAATACCATTCCTCACAATAAGAAACCAGGGAATCAGCCGGGTGCAGTGGCTCACATCTGTAATCCCAGCACTTAGGGAGGCAGAGGCAGGCAGATCACTGGAGGCTGGGAGTTCAAGACCAGCCTGACCAACATGGAGAAACTTCATCTCTACTAAAAACATACAGAATTAGCCAAGGCGGGCAGATCACGAGGTCAAGAGATAGAGACCATCCTGGACAACATAGTGAAACCCCATCTCTACTAAAATACAAAAAAAAATTAGCTGGGCGTGATAGCATGTGCCTGTAATCCCAGCTACTCGGGAGGCTGAGGCAGGAGAATCACTTGAACAGGAGGCGGAGGTTGCTATGAGACGAGATTGCGCCATTGCACTCCAGCCTGGACAACAAGAACAAAACTCTCTTTTTTTTTTTTTTTTTTTTTTTTTTTTTTGAGACAAAAGAACGAAACCAGGGAATCTTGGAAGTTATGGAGCACCAAAAGTACATCATAAACCTGGAGTATCTTGTTCCAGAAAGTAAGGAATTGCTCAAAGAATAAAGGGAGCACATAAAAGGCTGCAAGAATTAGCTTGAAGATGCTCTCAATGGCTACATTTCTTGGGAAATTGAAGCATCAAAATAATTAATGAGACTAACAATAATCCATGAATAATGCAAAAATCCATAAACCAATACTAACATAAACACATAAATGAATAGGTAGTACATGCAGGAGAAAGTACAGCTTTATGTTAGAGTTGAATGACAACTAATAAATGTAAAAGCAATGACAGAGGGGAAAATTATAATTTTGCAACCACCTTTATAAGAACTGATTTAGCTAAAAATCACGAATGCAGTGTTTGATGAGGAACAGGATTTTCATAACCTCTAAGTATCTGATAAAGGGAAATATAGTAACTTTACAGCGAAGCAAGCTGGTGGACCCTACCTTAATACAGAAATCAAAATTAGTGTCACCAATAGTAGACACTTTATCATATTCTTTCTGATTTGATGTACTGAGAAAGACATAATATTATTACTATAGTTTCCCTGCTGAAAATATATAAGTGAGTTGAATCATGAGAAAGCCATAAATCTAAATTGAAGGACATTCTAGCACTTAATTGCCTGCCCTCTTAAAATATTTAAAGCTCAAGAAAGACAAAAAAGGCTGAGAAAAACTTTCCTAGGTTAAAGGAGACTACAGATATGAGGAAACTAAAAACAAATCATCATAGTGGAATACTAGGCTAGGAAGAAAAAGATATTATTGGGGCAATAGAAATTTGAGTATATAATGTGTATTAGATAGAGATATTTAATATTTGATATCCTGATTTGGATTTTACTGTCATTATGTAAGTCCTTATTCTTAGGAACTGTACCCAGAAATATTTAAGGGGCTAAGGGATGCTTTGCAACTTAAATCAGAAAAAAAAAAAAAAGAATGAGAAAGCAAAGAGGGCAGAGTGTAAATAAGTGCTGAATCTGAATATGGAGAAGGAAGTTGTTTGTACTATTTTTGCAACTTTCTTATGACATTGAAATTGCATTAAAAGTCAATTCTTTTTAGAAGAATTGGGAGAAGCAAAGATGTCATAAATAATGCCAGAAATATCAAGTTCAGCAAGAATAAGAGAATTCAAGTGTGTGCTAAAAAGAAGGAACTTCAGAAATTTACCTCATAAAGGAAGCTATTTCAGAAGAAGATACAGTCTAAATTATGGCTTTACTTATGGTAATGGTTGATTTTATATGACAATTTGGCTGGGCTAAGGAATGTCCAGATAGCCGATACATTATTTGTGGGTGTGTCTGTGAGGGTGTTTCTGGAAGAAATTAGCATTTGGGCAGTAGATCGAGTAAAGAAGATTGTTCTCACCAATGTGAGTGGGCATGATCCAATTCACTAAGGGCCCAAATGGAACAAAATGTCAAGAGACGTTGACCTGGGACATCCATCTTCTCCTGCCTTCAGACATTGACACTCCTGGTTCTTGGGCCTGCAGGCTCAATCTGGGACTGGTGCCATGGCTCCTCTGGTTTTGAGGCCTTCCAGACTTCAACTGGAACTACACCACCAGCTTTCCTGGGTATAGCCACAAGATGGCAGATCACGGGACTTCTTAGCCTCCACGACCATGAGTCACTGCCTCATAATAAATATCTTTCTATATAGAGTTGGTTCACAGTACCCATAGGTTTTGCATCAATGGATTCAATGCACCATAGATCAAAATATTTAAAGACTTTAAAAAATGACACAATAAAAACACAAATTAAAATACATTAAAAATAATATCAACTAAATAGTTGATATACTGCATTAAAAAACAATATAGTATATCAAGTATGTAAGTAGCATTTACATTGAGTTAGATATTATAAGTAAACTAGAAATGATTTAAAGTATATGGAAAGATGTGTGTAGGTTGTATACTATTTTATATAAGGCACTTGGGCATCAACAGATTTTGGTATCCACGGGGATCCTGGAACCAATCCCTCAAAGATACTGTGGGATGACTGTGTGTGTATTCTACTTCCTACTGGTTTTGTTTCTCTGGATAATCCAGACTAATATACTGACAGTTTTGAAAAAGGAAGCTCAAGATCTTGGCATTGTGAAAGTCAAGGAAGAGAGGCCAATCATCAACATAGTGTTTGAATTCTACAAAGATGATAACAGTGATTCAGCTGTAGAGAAAGACTCATGTCAAGTTGTTGAAATCTTTAGGATGGAATTAGTGGATCATGGTGATGAGCATGGAGAGAAGGTAGTCTAAGTAGAAAAATACTGGACATTTAGAGAAAGGCAGCAAAATCATATGAGCTGGGGCACAGTGAGGAGGGAGCAGAAAATGGCAGCTTAATGTGTATGATCTTTCCAGGAACCATGAGAAGGTAGAAAGAAATCTTCTATTTAAGAGGGTGGGCAGGAATTGATATATCATCGGGGAAAACTAAAGTTCTTTAAACAAAAGGAATAGAAAGTATTCCAGAGAAATATTCCAACCATGGGGTTGTATATTAGTCTGTTCCCGCATTGCTATGAAGAAATACCTGAGACCAGGTAATTAAAAAAAAAAAAAAAAAAGAGGTTTAATTGGCTCACAGTTCCTCAGGGCTGGTGGCAAAGCCTCAAAAAACTTACAATCATGGAGAAAGGGAAAGTAAATATGTCCTTCTTCACATGGTGGCAGGAGAGAGAAGTGTTGTGCAAAGGGGAATCCCCTTATAAAATCATCAGATCAGGGATTCCACCAAGATGGCTGCATAGGAACAGCTCCAGAGCACAGTTCCCAGCAAGAGACACACAGAAGGCTAGTGATCTCCACATTTCCAACTGAGGTACCAGGTTCATTTCAGTGGGACTGGTTGGACAGTGGGTGTAGCCCAAGAAGCGCAAACTGAGGCAGGGCAGGGCACTGCTTCACCCAGGAAGTGCAACTGGCCAGAGGATAAGGGATTTTTCCCCATTCGGCACTCTGGTTCAGGTACTGCATTTTTCCCATGGCCTTTGCAACCCACAGACCAGGAGATCCCTGCTGGTCTGAAAAGCACCATGAGTTACCAGCACAGATCTGAGTGGCAGCTCTGGCTGGCACTGCAGGTTGTCAGCATAGATCAGGGTGGACATTTTGACTAACGCTGAGAGCCCTGCGGGACGGAGCTACCCGCTCCCCAGAAAGAGGGGTAGCTGAAAGCGGAGAGATAGATGATATGGCTTGGCAGATCACACCCCCACAAAGACCAACAAACTTAAGCCCTCTCACTTGAGAGTTTGCAGAAAGCACATCAGTTCGAGCTCAATCTGGGATGATTGAGCTCAGTGGGGGGAATGGCATCTGCCATTGTGGAGGTGGTTCTAATTACACCTGTGTAAACAAAAGCCACAGGAAGCTTACACAGCAGCCAGACTGAGTCCCTGGCAGCCCAGCAGCACCTCTGCAGGCAGACAAGGGACAGACTGCCTCCTCAAGCAGCTCCCTGACATCTGTATAACCAAAGTATGCCTCATACAGTAGAGCTCTGGCTAACACCTGGCAGGTACCCATTTGGAACAAAGCTACCAGAGGAATGATTAGGCAGCAAACCTTGCTGTTCTGCAGCTGCCACGGGTGATTCCCAGGCAAGCAATGTCTGGAGTGGACCTCCAGCAGTCCTACAGCAGAGGAGCCTGACTGTTAGAAGGAAAACCAAAAATCAAAAAGAAATAGCTTCAATATCAACAGAAAGCACATCCACTCAGAGACCCCATCTGACATCACCAACTTCAAAGATCAAAGGTAGATAAATCCATGAAGATGGGAAGAAACCAGTGCAAAAATAATGAAATCACTGAAGACCAGAATGCCTCTCCTCCTACAAGGGATCACAACTCCTCACCAGTAAGGGAACAAAACAGGATGGAGAATGAGCTTGACAAATTGACAGAAGCAGGTTTTGGAAGGTGGGTAATGACAAATTTCTCTGAGCTAAAGAAACATGTTCTAACCCAAAACAAAAAAACTAAAAACCTTGAAAAAAGGTTACATGAAATGCTAACTAGAATAACCACCTCAGGGAAGAACACAAACGACTTGATGGAGCTGAAAAACACAGCGCAAGAACTTGGCGAAGCATACACAAATCTCAATAGCCGAATTGATCAAGCAGAAGAAAGTATATCAGAGACTGAAGACCAATTCAATGAAATAAAATGAGAAGGCAAGATTAGAGAAAAAAGAGTGAAAAGAAATGAACAAATCCTCCAAGAAATATGGAATTATGTGAAAGAACTAATCTACGTTTGATTGGTGTACCTGAATGTGACAGGGAGAATGAATCCAAGCTGGAGAACACTCTTCAGCATATTATCCAGGAGAACTTTGCCAACCTAGCAAGGCAGGCCAATATTCAAATCCAGTAAATACAGAGAACACCACAAAGATATTCCTTAAGAAAAACAATCCCAAAGCACATAATCATGAGATTCACCAGTGTTGAAATGAAGGAAAAAATGCTAAGGGCAGCCAGAGAGAAAGGTCACTCACAAAGTGAAGCCTATCAGACTCATAGTGAATTCCTGAGCAGGAACTCTACAAGCGAGAAGATAGTGGGGGCCAATATTCAGCATCCTTAAAGAAAAGAACTTTCAACCCAGAATTTCATATCCAGCCAAACTAAGCTACCTAAGTGAAGGAGAAATAAAATCCTTTACAGACAAGCAATTGCTGAGAGATTTTGTCACCACCAGGCCTGCCTTACAAGAGCTCCTGAAGGAAGCACTAAAGATGGAAAGGAACAACCAGTACCAGCCACTGCAAAAAACATACCAAATGGTAAGGATCAACAATGCAAAGAAGAAATTGCATCAACTATCGGGCAAAACAACCAGCCAGTAACAAAATGGCAGAATCAAATTCACACATAACAATATTAATATTAAATGTAAATGGGTTAGATGCCCCAATCAAAAGACACAAACTGGCAAACTGGATAAAAGGTCAAGACCTTGTATTCAGGAGACCCATCTCACATGCAAAGACACATAGACTCAAAATAAAGCGATGGAAGATTTACCTAGCACATGAAGAGCAAAAAAAAAAGCAGGGGTTGCAATCCTAGTCTTTGATAAAACGGACTTGAAATCAACAAAAATCAAAAGAGACAAAGAAGCGCATTATGTAACGGTAAAAGGATCAATGAAACAAGAAGACCTAACTAACCTAAATATATATGGACCCAATATAGGAGCACCCAGCCACATAAAGCAAGTTCTTAATAACCTACAAAGAGACTTAGACTCCCACACAATAATAGTGGGAGACTTTAACACTCCACTGTCGATATTAGGCAGATCAACAAGACAGAAAATTAACAAGGATATCCAGGACTTGAACACAGATCTGGACCAGGCAGACCTAATAGACATCTACAGACTTCTCCACCCTAAACCCACAGAATATACATTCTTCCCAGTACCACCAACACTGACTCTAAAATAGACAACATAATTGGAAGTAAATCACTCCTCAGCAAATGCAAAAGAACATAAATCCTAACAGTCTCTCAGACCACAGTGCAATCAAATTAGAACTCAGGATTAAGAAACTGACTAAAACTGCACAACTACATGGAAGTTGAACAACTTGCTCCTGAATGACAACTGGATAAACAATGAAATGAAGGCAGAAATAAAGATATTCTTCAAAACCAATGAGAACAAAGACACAACCTACCAGAATCTCTGGGACACCTTTAAAGCAGTGTCTAGAGGAAAACTTATAGCAATAAATGCCCACATGAGAAGTGAGGAAAGATCTAAAATCGACACCCTATTGTCAAAATGGAAAGAGCTAGAGGAGCAAGATCAAACAAACTCAAAAGCTAGCAGAAGACAAAAAATAACTAAGATCAGAGCAGAACTGAAGGAGATAGAGACACAAAAAACCCTTCAAAAAATCCTGGTCAACATGGTGAAACCCCGTCTCTACTAAAAATACAAAAATTAGCTGGGCATGGTGGCATGTGCCTGTAGTCCCAGCTACTCGGGAGGCTGAGGCAGGAGAATTGCTTGAACCCAGGAGGCGGAGGTTGCGGTGAGCTGAGATCGCACCATTGCACTCCAGCCTGGGTAACAAAAGCGAAACTCCGTCTCAAAAAAAAAAAAAAAAAATCAGTAATTCCAGGAGCTGGTCTTTTGAAAAGATCAACAAAACAGACAGACTGCTAGCCAGAATAATAAAAAAGAAAAAAGAGAAGACTCAAACAGATGCAATAAAAAATGATAAAGGAGATATCACCACCAATTCCACAGAAAAAAACTACCATCAGAGATTATTACAAACAACTCTATGCACATAAATCAGTAAATCTGGAAGAAATGGATAAATTTCTGGACACTTACACCCTCCCAAGAATAAACCAGGAAGAAGTTGAATCCCTGAATAGACCAATAACAAGGTCTGAAGTTGAGGCAGCCATTAATAGCCTACCAACCATAAAAAGTCCAGGTCCAGATGGGGTTACAGTCGAATTCTACCAGACGTTTAGAGGAGCTGGTACCATTGCTTCTGAAACTATTCCAAACAATACAAAAAAAGGGAATCCTCTCATACTCATTTTATGAGACCAACATCATCCTGATACCAAAACCTGGCAGGGACACATCTAAAAAGGAAAATTTGAGGCCAATATCCATGATGAACATAGATGCAAAAATCTTCAATTAAATACTGGCAAATTGGATGCAACAGCACATCAAAAAGCTTATCCATCACGTAGGCTTCTCCCTGGGGATGCAAGGCTGGTTCAACATATGCAAGTCTATAAACGTAATCCATCGCATAGACAGAACCAAAGACAAAAACCACATAATTATCTCAACTGATGCAGAGAAGGCCTTCGACAAAATTCTACAGCCCTTTATGCTAAAAACACTCAATAAACTAGGTATCGATGGAACGTATCTCAAAATAATAAAACTATTTATGACAAACCCACAGCCAATATCATACTGAAAGGGCAAAAACTGGAAGCATTCCCTTTGAAAGCTAGCACTAGACAAGGAGGCCCTCTCTCACCATTTTTATTCAATATAGTATTCGAAGTTCTAGCCAGAGCAATCAGGCAACAAAAAGAAATAAAGGGTATTCAGTTAGGAAAAGAGGAAGCCAAATTGTCTCTATTTGCAGACGACATGATTGTATATTTAGAAGACCCCATCATCTCAGCCCAAAATCTCCTTAAGTGGATAAGCAACTTCAGCAAAGTCTCAGGATACAATCAACATGCAGAAATCACAACCATTCCTATACACCAATAACAAACTTAAAAAGAGCTAAATCAAGAACAAACTCCCATTCACAATTGCTACAAAGAGAAGAAAATACCTAAGAATACAACTAACAAAGGATGTGAAGGACCTCTTCAAGGAGAACTACAAACCACTTCTCAAGGAAATAAGAGAGGACACAAACAGGTGGAAAAACATTCCATGCTCATGGTTAGGAAGAATCAATATTGTGAAAATGGCCATACTGCCCAAAGTAATTTATAGATTCAATGCTTTCCCCATCAAGCTACCATTATTTATAGATTCAATGCTGTCCCCATCAAGCTACCATTAATCTTCTTAAAGAACTGGAAAAAAACACTTTAAACTTCATATGGAACCAAAAGAGAGCCTGCATAGCCGAGACAATCCTAAGCAAAGGGAACAAAGCTGGAGATATAATGCTACTTGACTTCAAACTATACTACAAGGCTACAATAATCAAACAGCATAGTACTGGTACCAAAACAGAGATATAGACCAATGGAACAGAACAGAGACCTCGGAAACAAAACATACCTACAACCATCTGATCTTTGAAAAACCTGACAAAAACAAGCAATGGGGAAAGGATTCCCTGTTTAATAAATGGTGTTGGGAAAACTAGCTAGCCATGTGCAG
This sequence comes from Alouatta palliata, assembly GCA_004027835.1. NCBI lineage: Eukaryota > Metazoa > Chordata > Mammalia > Primates > Atelidae > Alouatta > Alouatta palliata. The sequence goes on from PVKV010020273.1 coordinate 24,244, forward strand.
AAAGCAGATACTGGACCCCTTCTTGACACCTTACACCAAAATTAACTCCAGATGGATTGATTTAAACATAAGACCTAACACCATAAAAACCCTAGAAGAAAACCTAGGCAAAACCATTCATGACATAGGCATGGGCAAGGACTTCATGACTCAAACACCAAAAGCAACAGCAACAAAAGCCAAAATGGACAAATGGGATCTTATTAAATTTAAGAGCTTCTGCACAGCAAAAGAAACAATCATTAGAATGAACCAGCAACCAACAGAATGGGAAAAATTTTTGCAATCTACCCATCTGACAAAGGGCTAATATCCAGAATCTACAAAGAACTAAAGAAGATTTACAAGAAAAAACAAACCCATTCAAAAGTGGGTGAAGGATATGAACACTTTTCAAAAGAAGACATTTATGAGGCCAACAAACATATGAAAAAATGCTCATTGTCACTCATTAGAGAAATGCAAATCAAAACCACATTGAGATACCATTTCACACCAGTTAAAATGGCGATCATTAAAAAGTCTGGAGACAACAGATGCCAGAGAGCATGTGGTGAAACAGGAACACTTTGACCGTATTGGTGGGAGTGTAAGTTAGTTCAACCATTGTGGAAGACAGTGTGGGGATTTCTCAAGGGCCAGGTGGAAATAATTGTAATTGTACTTTAAGTTCTGGGGCACAGAACTTAATCAGATATCGTGAGAACTCACTATCATGAGAACAGCATGGGGAAAACCACCCCTTTGATTCAATTATCTCCACCTGGCCCTGCCCTTGACGTGTGGAGATTATTACAATCTGGGTGAGATTTTGGTGAGGACACAGAGCCAAACCTTGTAAGGTTGTCTCTTCAACAAATGTTGCTCAGTATACTGAATATTTGCAAGAATGAAATTGGTCCCTTACCTTACACTGTATATAAGATAAACTGAAAATGAATTAAAGGCATAAATACAAGAACTAAAACCTATAAAACTCTTAAAAGAAAACAGAGTAAAATCTTCCTGACACAGGATTTAGCAATGATTTCTTAACTATGACACCAAAAAGCAACAAAAGAAAAATAGTACTTTAAATGTTACTTCAAAAGACAAACTGTACTTCAGCACAATTTAAAACTTTTGTTTATCAAAGGACACTATCAAGAGAGTGAAAAGTCAACCCACAGACTGGGAGAAAATATCAGCAAATCGTAAGTCAGATGAGGGTCTAGTATCAAGAATACATAATGAACTTTCACAATTCAAGAACAAAAATACAAACAAAATCCAATTTTGTGCGTGTGTGTGTGTGTGTGTGTATGTAGATATAGATAAAATATATGAACATATATAAGTATACATATAAATTATCCACAGATTCAATACATTCATAATTATATAAGACATGTTTATATATAAATTGAATGTTATCTTGTTGAGACTTCTGTATTCTAAATACATATTTAAATTCATATATATGAATTGAAAACAGGTGTTCAGAAACTTGTATACAGATGTTCATAGCAGCTATTCACAATAGCCAAAAGGTGGAAACATCCAAAATGTCCATAACGGATAAATGGATAAACAAAATGTGACATATACACACAATGGAATATTTTTCAGTGATAAGAACAAAGCACTGATACATGCTACAACATGAATGAATGTTGAAAACATTATGCTGAGTAAAAGAAGTCACACACATAAGGCCATATCTTGTATTACTCCATTTATATGAAACTTCCATAATAGCCAAATTCATAGAGACAGAAAGGGCTGGTATGTGGAGGAGGAAATGTAGGAGTATACTTCATGGGTATGGGCTTTCATTAGCAGTGGTGAAAAAAGTTCTGGAACTAGATAGTGGTGATGGCGGTATAACATTATGAATATACTTATTGCCCTGTATTTTACACTTTAAAATGGTTAAAATAGTACATTTTATGTTGAATATTTTATCACAATTTTTAAAATCTGGAGTTCTTTCTGGGGACATAGTAAAGAGCCCTAGGAGGTACAAAGTTGTATCAGGTGTTGGAGGGACGGGGAACAATCTGATTGGAGGAGGAGTTGCATAAAGACACGAGAAAGGAAATTTGGGACCAAACTGGAAGAGGCCTGCACATTGTGTGAATTTGCATATTACCCTAAAGACTATAATGAACCATTAAAAAATTTTAAGCAGCAGGGTAAATGGATCTGGCAGTTCTAAAGTTTCTGTAATATTCTTTTGAATGGAGTCCTGGTAGGGTATCTAAGCAATTATCAAAAACTCTTTTACTGATAGTTTCATTAGTAAACATAATTAAATTATTCCCCATCCTCTTCCAGGAAGCCAAGGGCTAAAATGTCCTCTTCTAAATCTTTCTTAAACTGTAACTCAAAAGAAGTAGCCAGACTGGTGACCATCTCTAACAAGGTTTTAATACCTCTCAAAGAATATTTTTTGTAAAAAAAAAAAAAAAAAAGTATGAAGACTAATATCTCCACAAACAATTAGTGGATTAAAGACCTAGGCCATATTAAAAGGAAAAAAAAATTAGCAAAAATGTTTCCCCTGCTCCCAGGCAGCCCTGAAACTTCCTCCCAGATGTGGGATGATCCTTGGTAGGTAAGCACAAAAGCCAAGACTGTTAATATTACAGGGCAGAAAGTCAACTCTGCCGCCTGCAAGTCTGGCATGTAAGGCAAATAGATCTATCCTTAATGAAAACCACAAGCAGCTGGTACTTCGGGCACTCCAAGAATGCAGGCAGGAATTCTCTACGATCCAATCCTGACCATAAGTGCGCATGAACACCTTATGCTGAAAGACTTGGTAAGATCCAATGTTAAGTCTCTACTGTTCTCATTAGTCTAAGTGGTACCCTATTTAAGTTAAATGACTTTGTAAATCCCATACAGAGGCCTCGTTACCACAGTTTCCCATTTGCAAGCCTTTACTGGGCTTAAGTAATGTTGTAGTTTCAGATTCAAATACCCAACTAAATAATAATTCTTTTGTTTTAAAAACCAGCCACACGTTAGCCAAGGTTTATTCAAGACTCTCCTTAAGTTGCTTAGAGTCATTCTATACTTCTAGACTCGTCTCCCTCTGCTCCCCCAGAGAGTTCCGACTTTTACTCACTTATCTCATTAATTGTGTACCTACTGATGTGTTGGGTGCTGGAATACGAAGATGAATAAGACATGGTTTCTGCTTTCAAGGTACTATCATAGTCCAACAGAAAAACAGACATTGGGCTATTGTAGGAACAAGGTATCTTTCACATGTATCTCTCCAGTACTGTTTTAGTGTCTGCGAAAATTTTGTGCAAAACATTTTAGAAGCTTTACAAAATTAGAGTCACCTCCCCATTCTAGGCAGAACCTTACTTTGCATTGTTTAATCACAATGAGACAGAAATGTAGGAAAATTAGAGAGACTAGCCAAATGGGCTTTAACGTCTCTTTATGCCTGACAAAGAGACTGCACCAAGCAGTACTTCAATAATAGTATCTTTGCCCCTGCTCTGAGAATGAGGGTGTCATCCCTACCTGTTCAGTTCAGAACTCCTAGGCTATGCACACATTCCACAGCCAGACCTTGTGGCCTTGACCAGGTTGATGGCATCAACAGACGGGAAAGTGCTATATTCTCTTTTATTGTCTCCTGAGCCTCAAACTGTTCTATCTAATCACATCTTTCACTTATATTTGAGTCGTGAAGGGGCAGATCTCTAACGTTTTCTAGAAACATTAAAGAGCATGCAAACTCTGGACAAAGAGTTTTCTCTCAGACATTTTGTTAGATCAGTATGTTCACTCCCCTGTGCAATACGCAGAATGTATCTTACAGTGACTTAAAAACACTAGACTGTGGGTATAGTTAATCCTATTTGTGTCCCATGAAAAGATAAAAAAATAACTATTATGCACCAAATATCAGGGGTTTTGACTGATGACCTTGCATAGCAAACATCAAGCATGGGGCTGGGCGCAAAGTGTATATATGTATTTGTTGTGGGCATGGACACAAACAATAAATGACAAAGGTCATCTGGAAACATCAGAAGCACACTGCCTGGAAACAGTCAGGCCTGGTTTTGGTCCTCCTTTGCTATTAATGACCTCAAATGACTATGAGAAAATCGCATCACTTTTTGTGGTTTTGGCTTCCTCATCTGAAAATTAGAAACTGAGCTTAATTTCCAAGCTTCTTTCAAACTCTATAAAACTTATCGTTTTGTATTCTTAATCCAAATCCCCCACCCCATCCTCAGTCTTTCTTCTAAGATGTCCAGTCTTTTTAGTCTGACCACCGGAATATAATGAGTTCCATTAAATCTTAATAATAAAAGTTCTAATTTCTAGTGTATAGTAGGCACTCAGTAAATTTAATTTCATCTTACTATAGAAAGACAGTAATTTTAGACCTAAATGTGGGCTTCCATGGAAAACTGGTAGGTACTTTTCTCCTAGTTTAGCAGTTTCTAATTAAATTTCTAAATATGAACTGTTTTTCAGTGCCTATTAGGTCCATCCTATTTGCATGTAGGAATTCTACATAATCATTAATAACTTTTTATCACTTGTCCCCTCACTTTGCAAACTAAAGTCAATCTGACATTTTTCATCTAAAGTCATTAAGACAGATAGCTTTCTGCCTGTCCGGTATTTCCACCCTGTGTCAAATATTCCGTACCAGTGGAGTGGAAACACACACGGGGACAACTGTGAACTTCATATGCAGTCTTTGGATGAAGACAAAAACTACTGTGGGATCCGTATTCACCAGGAATGAGTTTTCATTTTGGCCTGAATGTTATAGGATTATTATTCTAAGTCTTGATACTATAGTCTTGATACCGGAGCAAACTCAAATGGGAACATTTCTCCTCTCCCTGCACTCCCACCTGGTGGTAAGGCAGTTTGAGATCCTCCAAGTAGTTAGTAGAATCAGGTCACTGTACATTTTGCAGACCCAACCTTCTCCAGGGCCAGTTCAAGGCCGCTTGGACGGAGGCAGTAGGAAGCCTTTAGCATTGCATTCATTACCATGGAGGACGTAGGAAACCCCAGTATGGAATTCATTACCAATCAGGAAGCCACAGGCTTTAGAGTAATAAAACTAATGATTAAATTTTATTTGATATATCTGGATCTGTTTTGGACCTGTTAGTACCCAAAGCAGAAGAGAGGTGATTCCTTGGTACCCCAGAACGCCAACAGGTTCAGAAGGCCATTTCTACATTGGCTCAATTTTACTTTTCAGGACATATTTTTATAACTTTGTGGACAAAAGAACATAGAATCAGAGTGAACACTTGAATTCTTTAGCTCTAACTCTTCCTCTCTCTAAATATATGCAAAATCTATAGCTCAGAAGGCAGATCAGAGTCTAGAATACCAAACAAATCTATGTGTCTTCCATTTTCTCTCAAACAGCAAGAGAATCTATTAAAGGGAAAACAATAAGAAATATGAGAGAAAAAAATAGCCATGGAAACTAGCAAATAAATTCAACTTTAGCAAAAACAAAAATTCTAATATTGCAGACCTGTAGCAAAGAAATGAAACTTATCGCTAGAAATGCAATGTGAAAGCTAGGTGGCCATGTCAAAAGGCTCCAGAGGAGTTGTACAATTTGAGAGAGAAATTAAAGATTCTCTGAGATCCAAATACATTACACAGTCAGAAAACACCAAGCTGTTGTCCAGCCCAAAGCACAACCTAGAATGGCTCTCTCTCCTCACATAACATAAAAGGCCACCAGGTGTCAGTGAAAGCTAGAAAATCGAAAAAAGGCTTTGGGCGTTTTTGTTTATCTTGTTTGAAAATAGCTTGCCTAAATTTACATGAGGTGAGAACATTCTGGACATGTTTGAGATTTTAAAAAATAATAATGAATCTCAAATACAGTAAATCTCAAATACAGAAATTCACAAATATCAAAAAAAAGTGTGTTAATAGATCGGGTGCAGTGGCTCACGCCTGTAATCCCAGCACTTTGGGAGGCCGAGGTGGGCAGATCACTAGGTCAGGAGATCAAGATCATCCTGGCCAACATGGTAAAATCCCGTCTCTACTAAAAATACAAAAAAATTAGCTGACTGTGGTGGCACACGCCTGTAGTCCCAGCTACTCGGGAGGCTGAGGCAGGAGAACTGATTGAACCCAGGAGGCGGAGACTGCAGTGAGCCAAGATCGTGCCATTGCACTCCAGCCTGGGTGACAGTGCGATACTCTGTCCCAAAAAAAAAAAGTTTGTTAATAAACATCATGATGTGTTCCCAATTTTTTTCACATATCACAGAATGTCCATCTTACTTAGCCAATGCTACATTCGGAAGGAAGAAACCAAGTTTTCAGTTGGTTAGAGATGCAGCAGATAGTCAAATTATTTTAATAAACTTGACTGCCAGATGCATTCCCACCCAGGATGAGCGCAAGCATCATGTGAAAGACGCAGCTGTTTGAGGATCCCAGCTATTGATTAAACTCCAAGGAATGTTAGCTGCCTTTTCCACACCACACAGCCCTCTGCCAGGCTAATGACCTTGCTGCAGATTCTTAATGACAATTTAGAGAAAGTTCTATTTCACGAATTGTTGTGCCACAATCTAAGGCTAATCAACTTCCCTTTTCCCCCCATGGATCTTAAAACCATGCTTAGAATAGATAAGCATCTTCTAGAAAGCAATTTTCTATCTTTCTAGTTTTGAAGCCAATAGGCCCTTGATGGGTCTCAACCTGTGCTTCAGATTAGCTGCGTTCTTAAGACTCAACTGCCTCTCTTTGCCTCAAAACCGAAATTATCCCTGAGTAAATAAAAACCAGCATTTTTTATCTCACTTTATACTTACAGGACAACACATTCACTCGTGTTATTTGATATTCGCAGCAATTCTATTTTGTAGGGAAAATAATATCATCCCTGTTTTGTAAATGAGACTGAAACTAAATTCATCCAAGTTTGCACATTAGGTTAACTTCTTAGCCTCAATTTCCCATCTGTAAATTTTTCTGACTCAACTCCAAAAGCAAATATAAATAAAGAGCCATATGTTATCAAAAATCTTTTCTGTTTCCAGAGAAAACCACTTTACAAAGGTAGAATAAAGAAACAAATGTGAATCTGGTCATCTGACAGAAAATAAAAAACATTCAGTACTGACAACAAAAGCAATATTAGCCAAATTTTAGGAAGGAGAGTAAATTTGTCATGAGATTGTAGCACTATAAACAAAATAGAAAATGGCTACGTATTTTTTCATGTCTTTGGCTGAAGCAGAGTGAGTTGTGAGACAAACACAGTGTTTATTTAAAAGGCTAAACTTTATATTTTTCAATTTCGTTGTCGGGAAACTAAAAGAGGCAGAAAAGTAAAAGTTATGAAAACTTAAGAAGGAATGCCAATAATTTAAACCATTTACCCACCTGGATACTGAACTGAGATAAACAGAGAGGTCAGGCAGAAGGGGCTGGAAACATTTGCTTTATTCCTCACGAGCGGTGGGAGAAGCAGGCGTAGGTGGGAGGCAGCAGGGTTGCCTAAATGATGGTCTCTAAACAGATTCACCTGAAGCAGAAAGCAAGCCAAGGATTGGACTGCAAGTAGTTCGTTTGGGAATTAATCCAAGAAAGGGGGTAGGGTAGTGAGACAGGGAAGAGAAGAAAGCCAACAAAGAGAATATTCTAAAGCCAGTTATTGCTGCAGGCAGCCTGAGCTCCATCCATTTGGGGAAGGCTGGGAGAAAGCACAGAACACACCTCAGAGTTATTCTCAGCCTAGGCTCCAGGAAGCTGGCATATTTATTCATTGATTCCTAGGCTGTCATTGTTTGAGGGTTACTTCTAGCGACATGAATTCTTGAGCACTTACAGCTTGTCTTATACATGGGCCAATAATATTTCTGTGGCCAGGAAAAAAAAACACTCCAACACAAAGTGCATGTGTTTGGGATAAATAAACACTCTCTGTGTGTAGAGGGGAATGCTGGGAGGAGAGGGATGGGGATCCAGCATTTGTTGTACCCAGCAAACCACAAACAGAAGGCCCAGCTCAGTGACTCACGCCTACAATCCCAGTACTTTGGGAGGCCAAGGCAGGCAGATCACTTGAGACCAGGAGTTCAAGACAAGCCTGGGCAACATGGTGAAACTCAGACTCTATTGAAAATAACAAAAATGAGCCAGGTGTGGTGGTGCATGCCTGTAATCCCAGCTACTCGGGAGGCTGAGGCACAGAATCCCTTGAACCTGGGAAGCAAAGGTTGCAGTGAGTCAAGATCATGCCATTGCACTCCAAGCTAGATAACAGAGTGAGACTCTGACGCTGTCTTTAAAAAAAAAAAAAAAAAAATAGGCAGAACTGGCCAAACTCAAACCCCACCCCACAACACACACACACAGAGCAGGAACTTCACTCTAAGCTTACCGCACAGCCAAGAGCAGACAGACCAGACATTTGGCGTTTCTGAGCAAAGAAGGAGCAACTGGGCCACACATACTCAGGTCTTCGCCCAAGCTCATTGCTTAAATCACGCCTCTGCTGAGGGGAATCAACAGGAGCATGCTCTGATGGAGCAGGGGGAAAAGGGACTTCCCAATAAGGGTAGTTCTGGCTGAGAATTACAGCAGGTGAGGAGTATCTAGGAAAATCAGTCAGATTGTTTTCACTCACCTTTTTACCTCCTGTTGCTGACTAAAAAGAAATTCTGAGAAAACTGCTTTTTCTGGTGTCACTTAGGTTTCACTGAGGTGTTAGCACATCTCAACAGAAATGACAGAAGGTATATTTTAGGCAGTAGAGATCCAAAATATGTACATTTAACAGAGAGTCAACTGGCATAAACATTACTTTCAGATATTAACATTTTTCCTCTAAGGGAGAATTCAAAACTATAATCCAGTTATTGGGTCGTAAATCAGGCTATCTTAAAATATTTTTATAACTCCCAGATATCAAGTAAATTGACTTAAAAAGGTGAGAAGAGAATAGGCAAAAATAAATAAATGCTATGAACAGCAAAATCACTTTCTTTATAACTTGTCAGAATTTTGTTTTACATTTTTATAGGATTGTAGCATACTTATCCTAGGACCATTCAGGTAACATGTGGATGTGGCAGGCCAACACAAACCACCTAACTTATTTTATTGGAAAGGGAAGCCTTTCTGATATAAAATATCTTTGGCAACATCTGTAACTATATATAGATACACACCTAGGTGGTGTGTGTGTGTGTGTGTGTGAATGTATTTATGTGTGTATCCCACTGACTTATTGGGTGTAGATTTAAGTAATAACCTTGGGCAATTTTCAGTCCCATAGAAAGTTGAGACAATCAAAAGAGACCTATAAGTTTCCGAAAACAAAAGCAAGTATGTGCTATGATAGACAATGGACTACCTTTGATGGCCAAAGACAACTTATTCATTCAGCATTGACCAAAAGGACAGAAAGAGATTGTATTAGTTATCTATTGCTGTGTAATGAATTCACCTACAATGTGCAGCTTGGAACAAAAACAATTGATCATCTTACAAAATTTATAAGGTCAGGAGTCTGAGAGCGACTTAGTTGGGTCTAAGGACTCTCATGAGGTTGCAGTCATCTGAAGTCTTAACTGAGCTGGAGGATTCACTTCCAAAGTCCCACTCATGGGACTTTTGGCCCTAATACTCAGTTACTCACTGCACGTGCCTCTGCCTAGCACTGCGTGGAAGCCAGCCTCCACAGAAGCATGTGATCTAAGAGAAAGAGAGAGCAACCAAGAAAGAAGCCACAGTATTGTTTACAGTCTCAGAGGTGCACACCCCCACTCTTCCCACATTCTATTGATCACAAAGACCAACTCTGGAAAAATGTGGGAGGGAACATATATAGATACCAATGCCTACATTAGCAGGCAGGGTCACTGGGGCTATCTGAGAAGCTGGAAGAAAATAAGTACATATGGGCCTTGGAGCCTTTCTATCACAGCCAAAGAGATGATAACCTCAGTGGAACTTTTCTGAAGGATGAGGTCTTGGCGCAAGAGCCAAAAGATGCTCAAAAAAAGCCTGAATAATTGGAAAAGAGACTATTGCAAGCTGATAAGATAACATAGAGAAACATTTCTAAGCAAAATGTTGGTTCTCACTTTGGAACTTTTATATCTGATCCTACTTAGAGAAGAAAAGATGTCCTGGGATTTTCTGAGTTTTGTTTTTCTTTAGTATAATCCTTCATGTGTCATGCATTTCAAGATGGCCAACCATGGCTCGCAGCTAATGAAGCCCCACAGGTAATCCTTGGGCCCACAGAGGTGAAAAGGAGAAAAATCCATCAGATTCAGACTGGCAAACGGTTCTGAGCAGACAGAATACAATTGTATCTCCTAAGATCGTTACCAACAACTCCCACAGCACAAACCGTGTATAGAACGACGATGCATAAAATGTCACTCTGGAGAATGTTAGGCTCCAGACATTCAAACAATACCACACACCTGCCATGGTACTAAAGGCAAATTTGTTTCTTATGGCCACAGATCTAAATTACAGGCTTTACTATGACCAAGTATTTGAGTATTTTTTTATTCTAAGAGCAAGGCCTTTAAAAAATGAGCTGAGTGTGACTCCGTGGTGGTTAAAACGCGTCCGCCAACTGTTTGGCATGCCTCCCAACAGAGGTAGATCCTAATCCTTCTTTCCTTAAGCGTGGGCCAGGCTTACTAACTTCCTCCTTAGCAAATAGAACATGGAAGAAAGGACTTCCAGAACAGCTCATATAAAGCAATATGACTGCTACTTGGCTGGCTTTTTTTTTTTTTTTTTGAGACAGATTTTCACTCTGTTGCCCAGGCTGAAGTGCAGTGGCATGATCTTAGCTCACTGCAATCTCTGCTGCCTGGATTCAAGCGATTCTCCTGCCCCAGCCTCCCAAGTAGCTGGGATTACACGTGCCGGCTACCATACCTGGCTAATTTTTGTAGTTTAGGTAGAGACGGGGTTTCACCATCTTGGCCAGCCTGGTCTTGAACTCCTGACCTCATGATCTACCTGCCTTGGTCTCCCAAAGTGCTGAGATTATAGTCGTGAGCCACTGTGCCCAGCCACTTGGCTTTCTCTTGAGACATATGTGTTTGGAGCCCTGAGTCACCATGTAAGAATTCTGAAAGCTGGAGGCACCATGCTGAAGAGAGCCCTTGGAGAGGCCGCAGAGACTCAGAGAAAGATGCCCCAGGTGACCTATGGTATAGTATAGAAAACGCCTCTCACATTGATTCCCTGCTCATTCTAAACACCCTGTCCTTCAAAAGCTTAGTGTACTCAGGATTTTTTGTTTCTCTCTCTTCCTTTTCAAATCCATTCAAATCACTATAAATAGCTTTAGGTCTATTTATAGCTATAAATCTCTCTTCCTTTTCAAATCACTGTAAATAGCTTTAGGTCTCTTTAATATGTCATCACTCATCGGTATCTTTTATATTTCATGCCCAGCATCCATTTCTTTTTTTCCCCAGCTGAATTAAGGTATAATTGACAAATTGTGTACATTTATGGCATACAATGCGATATTTTGATCTCTGTATATATCATGAAATGATTAAATCAAAGTAATTAACATATTTATTGACCCTCATGCTTATCTTTTCGTAGTGAGAACATTTAAAATTTACTCTCAGCAATGTTCAAGTGTACAATATTATTAACTATAATCACCATGTTGCACAGTAGGTCTCCAGAACTTATTCATCCTAACTGAAACTTTGTACCCTTTGGCCAACATCTCTCATTTCTTATTCTAGTAATGATAAAAGTACTTTTCTTAATCAACCTTGCCTCTCTTAAAAGTGTTTCCAGTGGAGCTGACCAAGCCCGCCTTGAGAGCCAAGCATGAGATCTGGTCAGTCATCTGCACCCCACAGTGATCTGTTTCAGAAAAGCAAAATGTCCCAGCAGGGCAAATTAAGGGCAATGGAACAATTCCAAGATTGTTTATATTATTGGATGAGAAGCTTGCTTTCTGCTGAAGATACTAGCCTTAGGAATAGATAGTCTGTAACTGCTGAAAGTGACTATGAGAATTCTAAGAATGAAGTCAATGGCAATGACATAGAATTTATGGGTAGAAAGAAAGTACACCTGGATATGACATAACTCTAGTAGGTTAATAATCTCAGATCTACTTAGCTTTTGATCAAATCCAGCTATGCTTCCAGAAAAACTATCATGTGTTACATATATAGAAGACATGAAACTATTTTAAAGTAGACTGAGTTTGTTTCTATTACTTGACACTGAAAGAGTTACATCTAACACAGAAACCAGTACTTGGAAATAAGGTGTTAGAAATAAGCCCATAAAATGTGGAATTGGCTGAACTGTGATATGGTAGATGGCAGTAAAAATATCTATATCCTTACTAGCGTTAAGGATTTAGAAATGTTTGTTACGAGGTGCTTGACCTGTCGCTTATTGTACCTTGGGATACAGATAATGTTCCTAACAAGGCTAGAATGTTAGAAAACTTGGCAGAAAATCTCTGGAATATAGGAATGCATTGGATACTCCTTGCAGCCTTCACTGAAGTCCAGCAAGAGAGAGATTTTGTTTATGAAGAACCTGTATGCATGCTAGCCTATCTGGAGACAGAGAGGGAAAACAGTTACACTTTGCTAAGAAAGACCCTTCCTGTCCACAAGTAATTGAAGATGCTTTAGAACCTGTTTGTCTTTTTACTTGCAGGACTAGAGATATACTAAATTCTCTGCCCCAGACAGAAGTTAGAATTGAGGCTAAAAGTGGAACCAGAGATAAGATAGCCACCCAGGAGGAAGAGTCAACACCTTCCTCCCTCGGGCTTCTAAGCACCTCACCCTATGAGCTCCCTGTCTACATAGGAGATAATCCCAAGGAAAAAAAGCCCGTCATTGGACTGCAGGTTGGCAACAAAGGAAAGGTAAGATGGAATTTTTGAACTGTCTTGAGACAAAGATGGAATTGGAAAATATGAAGCTGATGACTGGTCAGATGTGCAGAGCTCTCCCTAGGCCCCACTGTCCGGAATCTAAATTCTGAGACAGACTTGACAAGATAATGAACCTTATCAGGACTAAAATGGACACACCTACCACACTTTTTTAAGTGACACGTTTTCAGCTAATTCTCAGTCTGTTAAACAAAGGTCAATATGTGTATCACTTTATCTGTGTATCACATATGTGCAGCTTTTTTTCTTTCAGTCAGTGATAGGCTATATCTTGGTCTATACTAGTGCCTACTGTCTTAACTCTCACATTAATTTCTGCAAACGGTATTTCATTGTACAATTTATTTGTCAAATTTACTATTTACCTTCATTTTCAAGTCCACTATTGCTAACCACGACGGCTATCCAATTTAGGTATATCATGAAGAATGATCCAACAGATACACTTTACTGTATTACGGAAAGAGTTTTTTCCTTAAGTCTCAAACCTGGTACTATTGAAAGGGTTAACATTTCCTAGCTGACAACGTCTTTAACCTCAAAGAAAGCATTTGGTCAATAAACAAATTGATGACTATCACTATTACCATGAGTGTCATACTTTATTCCCTCATCTGAGAGTCTTATAAATATCCTCCATAATGCTCCAACCAAATACCTCATTGATGGAAGGGCAGAGTGCCCAATGGACAGTGAGTTGAGGTCCTGGTCTTTTGTGGAGCCCACCAGCACAGTCTCCACACCAGAGTGTCTGTTTTTTTTTTTTTTTTTTTCTAGTTAGTTTTGATAAAGTCCCATGGTTTCCTAATATTCCAGCAGTATGTTTGTTTTTCATTTGCTTGTAGGTTATTAAAGCCACAGATGTGGGTGGGTGGCAGGAACTCAGCACTTTGCTTCCTTAGCGATAAGTACTGCCATCAACTACACACACATGGCTCCTATTAAAGTCAGTGGAAGGCACGTGTCTAATTTGGAGGGCAAAACTGGCAAAACTGAAACAGCTGTAGCTATTGACCCTCTGTTTTGAATTGGTGCTACGTGAGGTGAACAGTTCAATTCCTTCTTCTAACCTGTTTATATGACTTCCTCACTGTATAATGGCCAACTCTTTCTACCTCTGTTCACATATCCTGGGATTTTCTCTAAGTTTTTCTTGGTTCAGCATTCACTTCTTTCTTTTTCATTATGAAAAAAGAAACCTAGGAAAGCCGTTTTGGATCAAGTCTATGAACACCAGTGACAAACAATAACCCTCTAGTGCCAACAGAACCTGGGTGACCAATTATTGAGACATTTTAGAGGAGAATTAAATATCTAATTGGAGCAATGGGTTAAAGGTAAGTCTCCTTTTGCCCTCAATTTTTCCATGATTCATCGAACATTGGCTAATTTCATGAATATTTTTTGAACATGTCAACATGCTAATTACTGGTAGAATTAGGACACATAACAAAACAAAGACAATTTTGTATACAAAAATTTTACATTCTAGGAAAGACCATCAAAGAAACATTGCCTCCAACATGAAACCATGAAGAACCTAAGGGCAGGGAACCTATGCCATCACTGTCATGTTGCCAGTACTCAAGAAATACTTCTTATTCTAATTAATAAAATAATTGCAATGTGTGGGAGGTCGACTAGAGACAGTAGAGACAAGGTCTGAGAGTTAAAAGAATGATTCAAACTCAGGTGGAGAATTACGAAGCATCACCACAGAGGTTATAAAGAAAATGTCAAAATGAATGGGACTGATCATATGAAGCATGGTCAGCTCTGGAGCAGCTGACCCCTATGAGACAGAACAAGAACAAGGAGTCATCAGGACAGACACAGATGTAGGATGAGAATCTGTAAAAACTAATGTCACAGAAGGCAAGGAAGAGAGAGAAATATCCAAGAGGGTGTGGATAAAGATAAGTTAGAGTACATACGTAAAATGCAGACTAAAAGAGCATGTTTAATAAAAAGCATTTAAAAAACAGAAAAAAGTGAAAACCAGGCCAAAACTGTAAATAAGAAGTAGATGAGAGAAAGGAAAGCATAAGCTTAGAGAAGTAAGGTATTCCTATGCCCATTTTTATGAATAGAATCTTCTTTTGAACACCTCCACAGAACCTAACACACAGATTATCAAAGTAGTCTTCTATGAAATCCAGATACATTTCAAGGCCAGGAGCAGTGACTCACACCTGTATTCCCAGCACTTTAGGAGGCCGAGGCAAGCAGATCACTTGAGGTCAGGAGTTCGACACTAGCTTGGCCAACATGGTGAAACCCAGTGTCTGCTAAAAATACAAAAGGTAGCTGGGTGTGGTGGCATGTTTGTAATCCCAGCTACTTGGGAGGCTGAGGCAGGAGAGTGGCTTGAACCCAGGAGGCAGAGGTTGCAGTGAGCCAGATCACACCACTGCCCTTCAGAGTTCAGTGGGTGACAGAGTGAGACTCTGTCTCAAAAAACAAAAAAAAAAAATTTAGCTGGGCAAGATGGTATATGTCTGTAAATCCAGCTTTTCAGGAGACTGACGCAGGAGAATCACTTGAACCCGGGAGGCAGAGGTTGCAATGAGCCGAGATCATGCCACTGTGCTCCAGCCTGGGCAATAGAGTGAGAAAGAAGGAAAGAAAAGATTTGCGTATGTTGAACCAGCCTTGCATCCCCGGGATGAAGCCTGCTTGATCATGGTGGATAAGCTTTTTGATGTGCTGTTGCAGTCGGTTTGCCAGTATTTTATTGATGATTTTTGCATCTATGTTCATCAGGGATATTGGCCTGAAGTTTTCTTTTCTTGCTGAGTCTCTGCCGGGTTTTGGTATCAGGATGATGTTGGTCTCATAAAATGATTTGGGAAGGATTCCCTCTTTTTGGATTGTTTGGAATAGTTTCAGAAGGAATGGTACCAGCTCCTCTTTGTATGTCTGGTAGAATTTGGCTGTGAACCCATCTGGACCTGGGCTTTTT
>PVKV010020274.1:0-40148 GCA_004027835.1 Alouatta palliata
GAGTGAGTGGGGAGAGGAACGAGTGAGTGGGGAGAGGAACGAGTGAGTGGGGAGAGGAACGAGTGAGTGGGGAGAGGAACGAGTGAGTGGGGAGAGGAACGAGTGAGTGGGGAGAGGAACGAGTGAGTGGGGAGAGGAGTGAGTGAGTGGGGAGAGGAATGAATGAGCAGGGACAGGAATGAGTGAGCTGCCTCCCTCGCTCCTCTGCCGTCCCACTCCTCAGCCACCCTCAGTACTCAGCTCCCTGAGCCCCATTCCTGCCGCTCTGGAATTCCACTCATCCTGAGACTGCGGACCCATTTTGCCTCCACACTCACCAGGCCCAGGTGACCCAGAAACCAGTTCAGTTTCGGGGGCTGCGGGAAACACTGGAGCCGGCGGCAATTGTCGTAGAAGGTGTAGACCCAGGTCAGGACGCGGGCCAGCAGCCAGGAGACCCCGACCAGCAGCAGGAGCGGCCATGGGGACGCTGCCACCGGCCCGAGGCCCAGCCAGGACAGGCTCAGCAGCGACATCCTGCAGGGTGGATGGGATGGAGGGTTAGGTCCTGAGGCCCAGGGAAGAGCCGGGAGAGCTCAGGGGACAGCAGGGGGTAGGGCAGGGAGGGCTCAGGGATGAGTAAACAAGAGCTGAGGTCTAATGTCCAGAAAGGCCCAACCAAAACCAATGACCAAGTGGCCTTCAGTGACCTGGTAAGCACACAAAGGGAAAGAGACGGGAGCTGTTTAGAGTCCAGGAAGCCCCAGCCTGAATCCTTAGGAGTTTGCTAGGAGTCCAGTTACCAAGAAACCACCAGTCTCCCAGGCCAACAGCCTGTAGTCACCCCAGCCTTGGGCGGTGCCCTTCCCCATCCCAGGCCAGGACCCTCCAGTCCCACCACCTCCAGCCTGGCACCTTCTGTCAGGAGCAGCTCGTTCCACACAACTTCCTCTCCTCTTCTGGGAGGTCTTTGCCTCTGGCCTATGATCTAGGGAAGGCCCTGGGAGGCTGGGCTGGGCTGGGCCAGCCAATCCCCACAGCCTGGTGTGTCTTCCGTGCCTGGGCAGCCACCCAAAACCTGGGGTTGGGCCAGCTGGGTGCAGATGAACCCGCTCAGGGTGCTCCAGCACGAGCACTGAATTCTCAGGTCTCAGCACCTTCCTGGCAGTTTGGAGGAGAAGTTGGGGGGTGGTTAAAGGGGACTCTGAACCCCAAGTTTACAGCCACCCTGCCCTTCCACAAGGGTGTTCAGATAAAAGCATGAACTTATCATGAGAGTTCGCAGCCAGTTGAGCTGGGCCAGGCAGACCATTGTCCCAGATCATCCGGGTTCCTCTCCCAATATGGGCGGGGAGCATGTCAGGCACCATTTCTTGGTGCAGACTTAGGAGGTTCAGAGACAGAAGCGTCTGACCTCTGACTTCACAGCCTGGCAAGAGTTCAGGCCCTGCCTCCAGGCAGCCCAGGGCCTGAGTTGAGAACTGACTGCTGGAAGCAGGAACAAAGAATCTGGCCCCCGCCCCACTGAGGATTACCCGGGTCAGATTCTGGGGATAAAGAGCCCAGCTGGAGGAGCAAACCCAGAGGCTGGGCTCAGCTTAGGAGAACAGAGTGGAGGCACAGATGATGAGGCTGAGAGGGGCTGGATGGGGTCCAGGCAACGGAGGGCAGAGCGAGAGGACCCTGAGTGGAGTCCTTGTTCTGCCCTGTCTTTTCTCTGACTGTGGGCAGTGCGGCCCTCCTGGGATCAGGCTCCCCATCTGGGAAATGGGATGTTGGATGAGGCCTTAGAGGGTGACAGAAGAAGGTTCATAAGAAGAGGGAGCCCCAAAAAGAGAGGCTGAAGGGAAGGGAATGGCAACTAGTACTTGAGCTGCTGTGTGCCTGTCTCTACTCTGTGCAAAAGGCTGTATGGAAAGTACTACTGTGTGCACCTACTGTGTGCCAGTCTCACTATATAAAGTGTACCTACTGTGTACCAGGTACTCTACATAAATTCTGTCTATGTGCCAGGCACGCCACATGAAGTCCACCTACTGTGTGCAGCATGCTCTACGTAATGTAAGCTTACTTTGTGCAGAGTACTTTATATAAAGCGTGCCTACTCTGTGCCACGTGCTGTATATAAAGCATACTTACTGTGTGTCAGGTGCTGTACATTGAGCATGTCTACTGTGTACCTGGTGACCTACATAAAGCGCACCTACTCTGTCAAGTATCGTACATAAATCTGGTCTACGGTGTGCTGGCTACTCTGCATACAGTGTACCTACTGTGTGCCAGGTGCTCCAGATAAAGAGTGTCTACTGTATGCTGGGTGCCCTTCACAAATCCTGTATCTTGAGTCCCTGGCCCTTTATATAAGCCATACCTGCGGTGTGCCAGGTGCTCTAAATAAAGTACACCTACTGTGTGCCAGATGTTCTACATAAGATGCTTCTCCTATGTGTTGAGTACTCTACATAAAGCAAAACTGCTCTGTGGAACATACTTCACATAAAGCACACATACTATGTGCCAGGTACACTATTTAAAGTGTGCCTTACGGTGTGCCCAATATGCTGCATGAAGAGTACCTACTGTGTGCCAGGTATGTCACATAAAGTGTACCTACTATGTGCTAGGTACTCCACATAAAATACACCTACTGTGTGCCAGGTGCTCTATGTAAACTGCACCTGCTTGTATCAGATGCTCACCTGCATCACCATGCCCAAAGCTGTCCCAGCACCCTCCCGTCAGCTCTCTAGACCAGAGCTCTGGGGATTGTTGGAGAGACCTGAGTGATAGCATCCAGAGGAGGGAAGACGTCCATTAAACATAAAAGCAAATTTGAGTCTCAGAGTGGGCAGGCCTCTAGCCCAAGTTGCAGAGCTTGCAGGAGCTCAGGTCTATAAGAGCCTCAAGTCCAAATCATTTTCCTGTGCCATGCTGCCTTACCCCCATTCATTAGTGTCAATGCCATATTAATATAGGGACATTTATAATGGAAGAATCTCAGGTAATGTGGTGGCCCAGAGGAGAAATATCTGGAGGTCATTGGATCAGCACCTGGCTCCTCCTCCCACACCCAGGATGCTCCGCCCAACAGACCCAGGGCTCCCCTCCTGGCCCTCCTTGGATCCTGTCCAGAATTGCCGTGGGGTGGACTTGGGAGAGGGGACTCTTGAAGGATGGGGCTCCTAGCAGAGCTGCTGAGCAGGACAGTGGGGAAGACAGTGTTCCTGACACTGGCCAGGTTTTGGTGAGCCCCCAGTCCTTCCCCATCCTACTATCACTGCCAGCTCAATCAGCCAGGGAATTCAGGCAGCTTGCCCTACAGCCTCAGTGAGGTTGGGTGCATCCGCCCGAATCCCCACCCGCTCTGCAAGGACAGACCTCACCTGCTGGCGGTTCCATCCCTGTTAGGCTCAGAGGGCAAAGCCAGAGCTTGATGAACAGGCAGGGTCCTAGGGACACAGAAGAAAGCTCCTCCAGTGGCTAGCATGGCTCAGCTCAATGCAGACCTCCTGTGTGCCTGGGATGGGCAGGCAGCCTAGAGCAGGAATGGCGGCCATCGACATTGCCAGCACATGGAGCCTGTTTTAAATCTTGTAAGCATATTAACCATTTTTTCATTTTACAAATGAGAAATCAAGTCTGGAAAATATTTAAGTGACTACCCACAGTCACACAGCTGGTGGAGCTGCGCCGCGCACCCAGATCACCCAGCCAGCCTCACATGGTGTCCCCCTCACCGCCGGGCTGTGCGCCTTCACGTCTGTAAATGGGCATTTCAGCAGTACCATCTCACAAGGTTGTCGTCATAACTAAAACATGATGCCTGCAAAATGACATTTCAGGGATAGCAAGAAGGGAGTGAGGGGGAAGTTCATTTACTAAACGTGTTAAGCGGCATCATCTCCCCTCACACATTGTCACCAATTCTCTCAGCAGGGCAGATCTTTTTTGTCCAAACAGCCTGCAACTTTTCCCCTGATAGCCAGACTGGTATTAAGCCCTGCGTGTCATCCTCTGTTCCTATTCCCACTAAGCAATGGTGACAGAACAGACAAAAACAACACCTCCTCCCCTCCCCACCTGGGGAGGAGAGCCATCAACGTTGCCAACATGAGTCATGGAGCTAAGGAACAGCCACCAGCACCTCGCTGTTGTCTCCCAGACTGGAGTGTAGTAGCACAATCTCGGCTACTGCAACCTCTGCCTCCTGGGTTCCAGCAATTCTCCTGCCTCACCCTCCCGAGTATCTGAGATTACAGACACCTGCCACCACACCCAGCTAATTTTTCTCTTTTTAGTAGAGATGGGACATAGGCACAGGCAAATATTTTATGACAAAGATGCCAAAAGCAAAAATTGATGAGTGGAGTCTAATTAAGCCAAAGAGCTCTGCACAGAAAAACAAAAACAAAACAAAACAAAAAAACAAAAAACTATCAATAAAGTAAACAGACAACCTACAGAATGGGAGAAAACTTTTGCAAACCCTGCATCCAACAAAGATCTAATATCCAGCATCTGTAAGACACTTAAATTTACAAGAGAAAAACAACCCCATAAAAATGTGGGCAAAGGACATGTACAGCTGCTTTTCCAAAAGAAGACGTACATGCAGCCAGCAAGCATATGAAAAAACGTTCAACATCACTGACCATTATAAAAATGCAAGTCAAAACCACAGTGAGATGCCACCTAACACCAGTCAGAATGGCTACTATTAAAAAGTCAAAAAAAAAAAAAAAAAAAAGCATATGCTGGTGAGGTTCTGGAGAAAAAGGAATGCTTATACACTGTTGGTGGGAGTGTAAATTAGTTCAGCCACTGTAGAAGACAGTGTGGTGATACCTCAAAGGCCTAAAGACAGAAATACCATTCAACCCAGCAATCCCATTACTGGGTATAGGCCCAAAAATACATAAATCATTCTGTCATAAAGACACACACACATGTATGTTCATTGTAACACTATTCACAATAGCAAAGACATGGAATCAACCTAAATGCCCATTAGTGATAGACTGGATCAAGAAAATGTGGTACATATATACCATGGAATACTATGCAGCCATAAAAAAGAACAAGATCCTATCCTTTGCAGGGACATGGATGGAGCTGGAGTCCCAGGAGATCAGATAAGCTAGTTTGGAAGTTACTATTCTCAGCAAACTAACACAGGAACAGAAACCAAATACCACATGTTCTCACTTATAAGTGGAAGCTAAATGATGAGAACACATGGTCACATAGAGGGGAACAACACACACTGGGGCCTTTTGAAGAGTGGAGGGTGGAGGGTGGGAGGAGGGAGAGGATCAGGAAAAACAACTAATGGACACTAGGCTTCATGCCTTCGTGATGAAATAATCTGTACAACACACCCCCACGACACAAGTTCACCTATGTAGCAACTTGCACTTGTACCCCTGAACTTAAAAGTTGTTTTTTTTTTTTTTTTTTTTTTAATCTAGCCCAGTGTTACAGTCTAAAGCAGAGGCTGCATATTCCATTCACCACAATCCAAGCCACAGAGGGAATCCAGTGCCTGAAGGCACAGCCAGGGCCAGCTTAGCTGCTGAGCCTTCCAGAATCTTGGCAGCAGTCCCAGGAGATCAGATAAGCTGGTTTGAGAGGAGAAGAGGAAAGGCATAAGAGGGCCCAAGGTACTTGGCATGAACCTTCCTTAGTGAGACCATAGGTAGTGCTGGTTCTGAACAGTTGGCCCCAGCACCCTGAACTGCCCCAACCCTGAACACAGTGATCGCACAGTGATCAGTGCTATTCCCATTAAACTATCATTGACATTCTTCACAGAACTAGAAAAAAAAAAACTATTTTTAAATTCATATGGAACCAAAAAAGAGCCCAAATGGCCAAGGTAATCCTAAGCAAAAAGAACAAAGCTGGAGGCATCAGGCTACCAGACTTCAAACTACACTACAGGGCTACAGTAACCAAAACAGCATGGTACTGGTACAAGACGAGGCACATAGACCAATGGAACAGAATACAGAGCCCAGAAATAACACCACACACCTACTACTATCTGATCTTTGACAAACCTGACAAAAACAAGCAATGGAGAAAGGACTCCCTGTTCAATAAATGCTGCAGAGACCATCCCTGTGGAGGGAAAAGGGTGTTTCTTATCCTAAACTGATGTAGGATTTCAGAAGAAATTATTTAGGCAGCGAGTGAGGGTAAGGAAGTCCTCGGTAAGGTTTTCCTTTTAATGAAAACTGCCCCAAAATCATTTTCTTTTCTAACAAAGAGCAGCCTGTCAAATCAAACGGCAGACATAGGCAGGCTAGAAGCTTGCAAGGGTGAATACTGGCAGCTGTGCCAATAGGAAAGGGGCAACCTGGAGACTAGGTATGTCCAACATGGCAGCTCCATCCTCCCTTTCCCTCGCCAACCACGTGCCCAGTAGGGAGCAGACAATATGGTGCAGGCCAAGTGGAAAGTCTATTTGCATGACAGAAGATTAGAATGGGACAGCCAGCTTCCTCCCATGCTTTGTAAAGGTCACACCTGGTCCAACCAATTTTGGGGCCCTATGTAAATCAGACACCTCCTCCTCAAGCCAGTTTATAAAATCCCCTGCACTCGCATTCCAGGGCGGGCAGGAATTCCCATTCAGGAGCTTCCTCTCTCACAGGAGAGAGAACTGTTCTCCTTTCTCTTTCTTTTTCCTATTAAACCTCCGCTCTTAAACTCACTCCATGTGTGTGTCCATGTCCTTGATTTCCTTGGCATGGGGCAACGAGCCTCAGGTATCACCCCAGAAAAACGAGCCACTTCAAAACCAAGAAAGGGGACCTCAAGAACATCGCTGAAAGGGGAGAAAGAGGACAGGATTCTGCTTTTTTTTTTTTTTTTGGACACTCACCCATGCTAGAGTACAATGGTGCGATCTTGGCTCACTACAACCTCCACCTCCCAGATTCAAGCAATTCTCATGTCTCAGCCTCCCGAGTAGCTGGGAGTCATCCCATCCACAGGGAGGGAGCTGGGTTACTTACCTGCTGGTAGCCAACAGTCATTACTCAGGGATGCTCTTCAAGGCATGATTTCTCCAGAATGTGCTGCCTGCACTGCAAGGCAGACCTGGGACAGGAGTGGGGGCTCTCACGGTGGCTGTGACAGCAGCCTGGTGAAGAACAGGCCCTCCAGGTGCAGGCTGCATGGTTCAGCTCTCAACCGGCAATAGGAATTTGAGCCAGTCTCTTTACCTTTCTATGTCTCAGTTTTCTCACCTGAAAACTGGGGGTAATAACAAGGTTATCAAGAAAATTAAGTGAGTTAAAATGAGTAAAGTGTTGGCCAGGCACCGTGGCTTATATTTGTAATCCTAGCACCTTGGGAGGCAGAGGCAGGTGGATTGCCTGATCTCAGGGTCCTGGGCAACACAGTGAAACCCCATCTCTACTAAAATACAAAAAATTAGCCAGGCATGGCGGCATGCGTCTGTAGTCCCAGCTACTCAGAAGGCTGAAGCAGGAGACTCACTTGAACCCTGGAGGCAGAGGTTGCAGTGAGCTGAGATCATGCCACTGCACTCCAGCCTGGGCGACAGAGCGAGACTCCATCTCAAAAGAAAAAAAAATGAGCAAAGTGTTTACAACAATGCTTCCAGACACATGGTCAGCCCCAAGCATGTGTGTGCCATTATTACTTAATGATAGATTAAAGACAGGAACACAGCCTTATGTGGACCGTTAGAGTCTCTCAGTGACCCCAACACTCACACATGCACATACCACACTCAAACACCATCACAGGGTGTAAGCACATACATGTGTGCACACACACTCACCCACCCACATAGTTACATATACTCACATATGCACCTGCATGCATGCACACACATGTGCTGTTACAACACTGTACGCAGTCACACAAACACATACAGTCACATACCCACACACTGTCTCTGTCTTGTCTTGCTGTCACACATACGCACAATGAAACTAACAAAGACCCTGTAGGGCCAGTTGTCCCCAAACTGTCCAGCAGAGAGTGACTCCTTCACGCTCACTCAGAAGAGGATGAAGGTCCCACAGTAGCCAGTAACAAGACCAGGCCTGAGTGTGTTTTGAAAATTACATACACAGGTGTGGCAGAGTCCTGTGGGTCCTGTGGGTTTACATCTCATTCGTAAACCATCACTCCCCTTTGAGGAATTTCAACGCCTGTTTGGAGTGGGAGAGGAGACATTTGACACCCTATGTGTGGATCTCTCTTTGAAGGAGTTTGCTGCATAGTGGGGCAAAGAAATGGAGCAACAACTGGTGTGAAAATGAAGCCAAAAGGGGAATTAAGACTGAAAAAATAACAGCAGTATTGTATTCCAATAAGAATGATCCGATAGACAGGCAATATGCAAAAATCAACTCTATTCCTATAGCCCAGGGTCAGCAATCCATGGTCTATGGATCAAATATGGCCTATGTACTGTGTATGCATGGCCTATGAACCAATAATGGTTTTTATATTTTAAAAGGAGGTGCAATGAGAAGAAGGAGAGAAGAAAAAACCAGATAGGGCATGCAAGACCTAAAATATTGATTCTGTGGCCTTTTACAAAAACAGAATGCAAACTTCTATCATGTATTAACAATAAACAACTGAAGAACATAACTTTTAAAACACCATTTTATTAGCATTGTACACTAGAAAAAATTAAATTCTCAGCTGTAAATTTAACAAAATATGTGCAGGATTGTCATGGTGAAAGCTACAAAACACTAATAAAAGAAATCCAAGAAGACAGTAAATGCAGGGTATACTATGTTCATGAACTGGAATAATCAGTATCATTGTTAAGCCTCCTCAGATTGATCTATAGATTCACAGAAATCCCAATGAAAATCCTATCAGGATTATTTGTAGAAATAGACACACTGATCATAAAATTTACATAAAAACACAAAGGATGCAGAATAGCTAAAAATTATTTGGAAAAAAATATAGTTGAAGGATTCCCATTACTCCTTTAAAGACATACTATAATGCTACAGTGACCAGGGCAGTGTGGTATTGGGTCAACATGAAACAGAATAGAAAATCCAGAAATATATCCTCCCAAATTTAAACAGTTGAGTGATCTACAAACCTGCAAGGCAAGTTAATGCAAAAAGGATACTCTTTACAAAAAATTGTATGGAACAATTGGATATCTATTTTTTCAAAAAAACAGTCGAACCATAGTTCACATCTCATACAAAATTTAACTAAATAGTGATCATAGAATTACATGCAAAATCTAAAACTATAAAAGTTTTAAAAGAAAATGTAGGAGAAAATCTCCATAAACTCCAGTTAAGCAAAGAGTTCCTATATATGGCAGTGTAAACATAATTCATAAAAAAATTGGTAAGTATTACCTCAAAACAATTTAAAATGTTTGCTCTAGGAAAGAAACTTCAGAGTCTAGGAAAAAGACATGTAAATCACACATCTGACAAATACTTGTGAATCTGGCTTGTGCACAAAATCTATAAAGAACCCTCAAAATCCAACAATAAGAAGGCAAACAACCCAAGGAAAACTTAATAGGCAGATTATTTGAACAGACACTTCACCAAAGAAAATATAGGCATGTCAAATAGGTACATGAAGGCACGAATGGTTCAACGCCATCAGTCACTGGGAAATGCGAATTAAAATCTCAGGGATATGCCACAGCTTACTCATAAGGAAGGCTGGAACCAAAACTGGCACTACTAAGGGCTGCTAATTATTTAGAGGACCTAGAATTCTCATACATTACTTATGGAAATTAAACACACAATGCAGATGCTTTGGAAATAGTGTGGGTTTTGTTTTTTGTTTTTTGTTTTTTTGAGACTGAATCTCACTCTGTCGCCCCGGCTAGAAAGGGTACCCAAGGAGAAAAAGTGCTTTAGAAAGAGGGAGAAACCGGGCAGAGGAAGGATATATGTAGCACCAACACTTCACCAATACTTGTCACTGTGCATTTAACTTTTTACATGAGAGAATGTATTTCCTATCAACAGTATTACATTTAAAAATTTAGGCACCCCCTGTCAAAGTCTCATCTACTCACTCAGGAGTGGTTCCCAGGTGATCTCATGTGTCTAGGGCTAAGACTCACTCTGAAAATCACTTCTGTGGTAGGATAAGGCGTGACTTCTGATGCCAAATGGACCATATTTATCCCCACTCTGCCACTCACTGAGTGACCTGGAGCAAGAGCGTTAACATCCACTCCATAAGATGAGTGTGAGCATGAAAATCACGTTTACCTGGGGAAGCTAAAATGTCACCTTCTCCCTTCTCAGTGGTCTACTTGTTAATAGGACCAAAACAGTCAGTGTCCATGAGGTTTGCAGGGCATATCTGTTCTAGAAAAGTCTCTAACCACACCTGTATCTTACAGGAATATTTGTGCATCTATTGCTATAAAAATAAAATCTCCACCCCAAAAGTCCTTTGGTGAAGAATAACTCGATTTGTAACTGATAATGATATCTCAAGCCATTAATGTGCATGGAAACAATTCTTACAAACTGAGGCAAAACCTTTTTAAATTATTTTCTAACATTATGTCTTTTTAAAAATTTAAGACTGATTTGAATACTTAACATGCACATTTTAAAAAACACAAAATAATGTTTCCTAAGATGATTTAATGTCATGGAAAGATGCTCACAACATATTCCTGTGTGAATAATCCAGACGGAAAAAAAGATATATGACTTATTACACCATTTTTAAGTAGAATTCACATAAAATAAAATTCACCATCTCAACCATTTCAAAGTGTCCAGTTCAATAGCATTTAGTGCACTCACAGTCTGGTGCTACCTTCATCACTATCTGGGTCTGGAGCATTTTTACCATCCCAGGAGGAAACCCTGTCCTGATTAGCAGGCCCTCATCCGTCCCACCTCCCCACAGCTCCTGAAAGCCACCAATCTGCTTTACATCTCTTCAGATTGGCCTGTTCTGGAAATTTCATATAAAAGAATCATATACCATGTGACCTTTCATGTGATGTCTTTCATTCAGTATCATGTATTCAAGGTTCATCCACAGTGTATGGATCAGTACTTCATTGCTTTTTATAGCTGCGTAATATTCCATTGTATGGATGGGCCACGCTTTGTTTATGCTTTCATCTGGTAGTATACACATCGGGGTTGTTTTCATCGTTTGGCTACTGTGAATAGGGCTGCCATGAACATTCACGCACAAGCGTCTTTTTGTTTGAACACCTTTCTCAATTATTTTGAGTATATATCTAGGATGGAAAGCATTACAGTGGAATAGAGTCATATGGTAATTCTGTGCCTCACTTTTGATGAATCAGGGGTCATTTTAGGAAGAGTAGAGTAGGTCTCTGCAGACCTCAGCTCCGGGGCTCGACACGGAGCCAAAGTCCGCCCTCTGCACGCAGGACCAGCTCCGGCTTCCTGCGGGGCTCAGTGTGGTCCGGCAGGACGCGGAAGCTCAGCAGCGTGAGCGCCAGGACCACCTTCATCTCCGCCATCGCGAATGCCTGCCCAATGCAGTTCCTGGGGGAAGGGGGTGGGAACTCTGACTGCAACCTGGCAGAACCCCATCCTGGCCCCATCAAGCTGGGAACCTCGGCTGGGACACCCAACCCTGCCCAGGTCAGCTTGAGGGACAGAGAAAGTGGGTATCCATGCCTGGAGCCCCATGTGGGTTTACATATCCTGCGGGCCTAGTCCAGATCCAGTCCCCAGCCTAGACCAAGGATAGGGTGTGAGAGTGCTCTGAGCACACCAGGGATCCTACTAGCACCAACCCAACCGTATTCTATGAAGCTTTTCCCATAAACTTCAGAGGAGGGGAGGGAAGGAGAGCTGGAACTCCGACCATCTACGATGTCCTCCTTTTCCCCACTGTCATGCCCAGACCCCCATACCCATCACCCCGTCCCCGCCTCAGACACAGGTCGCCCTTACCTGGGCCCTGCTGAGAAGGGAATAAAAGCCAGAGGTGACCTCTTCTTGATGTTCTCTGGGTCAAAGCGAAAGGGGTCATAGACCTGGAGGTGAGACCAAGGAGGCTTGCTGGGTGGGGTCTCCCAGGTCCACTAACCTTGGGGAGACAGACAGTTGTGTGTGTCTGGGAGGGAAGTGATGTTGGATTCTCCTGATCAAAACCCTACCCTCTCCTCTAGGATCCTTGGAATGGACAAAAACAGAGGGTGGGGGGCGCACCTCAGGGTCCGGCCACACAGCTGGGTTGTGATGGGTTCCGAAAACACTGATGAGGCAGATTACGCCTGTGGAAGAGAAGGGGTAGTCGGGACAAGGCCCCCCTGCCTGAGGGGCCCGTTTTCCTACCCAGGAGGCTCCTCCCCTTGAGGCCGTGGGCACCTTTGGGGATGACCCGGCCGTCTGGGAGAGCAATGTCCTGGGTGCAGCAGCGGGAGACGGCAGGGACGGGGGGATGCAACCGCAGGCTCTCCTTCACGCACATGGTCAGGAAGGGCAGCTGCGCCAGGTCATCCCTAAGGAAACACCCAGCCCCAATCATTATC
The DNA here is from genome assembly GCA_004027835.1 of Alouatta palliata. Classification (NCBI taxonomy): domain Eukaryota; kingdom Metazoa; phylum Chordata; class Mammalia; order Primates; family Atelidae; genus Alouatta; species Alouatta palliata. The sequence continues at coordinate 12,512 of PVKV010020274.1, forward strand.
GAGGGAGCCAAGACGCTACTCTCCAGCTTCTCTGTGTGCAAGTGAGACCTTTTCTTTTCTTTTCTTTTTTAACTTTTTAAAAGAATTGTTACAAAGTCACAGGAATGAAAACAGTGTGGCACTGTTGCAAAAACAAGAAAATAGACCCATGGAACAGAACGGAGAGCTCAGAAAAAGACAGGAGAGGAAGTAAAAACTTCACATTTGGTGAAGAGGTCCCCACCCCACCCCAAACAAAATCCTGGGAAATGCGTGGATTTTACAGTTGTGAAAGAAAAATGTGGACCAATTTAACTTCATAGAAATTAATCAAAAGTGCCCTCCAAAAGTTAGGCAATATTTTGCAACACAAGACAGAAAAAAAAGATCAATTTTAATACACATTCTTGAAAGTAAATGCTTTTAAAGAATCAGAAAAAGAGCAAATATAGTAAGAAAACCAGTTCCGTAAAAAGAAAGCAAATAATATCAACGTGTACAAGAGATGTTCAGCCTCACTCTTATTTTGTAAAACATCCATCAAAAGAAGAAATATGAAGATTGGCCAAGATTTAAAATTCAATAATACAATAGTACTATCAGCAAAGTTATGGAAAAGTTTTGCCATAAAACTCAATTAATAGTAAAGGATTTGCAATCATATTGTACAGTGGCTCATGCCTGTAATCCCAGCACTTTGGGAGGCTGAGGCTGACAGATTGCCTGAGGTCAGGGGTTCAAGACCAGCCTGGCCAACATGGTGAAACCCCATCTCTACTAAAAAAAAAAAAAAAAAAAAAAATTTAGCCGGGCATGGTGGTGGGTGCCTGTAATCCCAGCTGCTCAGGAGGCTGAGGCAGGAGAATTGCTTGAACCTAGGAGGTAAAGGTTGCAGTAAGCCGAGTTCGTGCCATTGCACTCCAGCCTGGGCAACAGTGAAATTCCGTCTAAAAAAAAAAAAAATGTACAGTGCAAATGGTCTTTGATTCAGCAATTGCACTTCAGGAAATTTGTCCTGCAGAGATGCTTATACATGTAAGGAATGATTCACTATACACACAGGCTGACTGCATTGTGTCCAGTTTAGCAAATATTTGGGGACAAGCCAAAAATACATTAATGGGAAAATGTTTAGGTAAACACCCACACAATGGAATACTATACAGCTAAACAAAAGGAGGAAATAGGAATCACTAATCTCATCGCATACTGCAGGCTGGCAGTAAATCAGTACAGACACTCTGGAAGGCAAATTGTAAATATCTACTGTAATTAAAAACATTTAATGTCCTCTTCAATGTAGAAATGAGCTGAATAAAATATGGAATAAAATACACAGCACTCAGAAAAAAAACAGCATTAAGGCACCCTGTTGAGTGAAAAAAAGTTACACGCATATACATATGTATGTGTAAAAGAGCAGAAAGTATATGGAAATATATATATATAAATGAGTGATTCATAGATGATGGAGAGATAGATGATTGAAACATGATAGATGATACAGAGAGATACAAAGATTCATCGATACATAGACACATAGATAATAGGTAGATAAATAGATAATAGATGATAGATACGTAGTCATATAGATGATAGATACATAGATTATAGAGCTCATAGATGAGATAGATAGATAGATAGATAGATAGATAACAAATTTATGGCTTAGAGACACCTTTGGAGAATGAGAGAGGATTAGGTGGGGTGGCAGGATTGTCAAGGAAAACCCCAGTCTTATCTGTAATGTCTCATTTGGTGCAAGAAGAACTCTTTTTTATCATCGGTTTTGGAATTTAATGCTCTTTTTCCATCTGACATATATATACACACAATGGAATACCATTTAGCCTTTTAAAAAGATAAAATTATCTCACTCGCCACAACATGGAAGAACCTGGAGGAACTTACGCTAGGTGAAGTAATCCAGGTGCGGAAAAACAAACACATGTGATCTTACTTATCTTGCGACCTAAAATAGCCGAGCTCATAGAAATAGGAGTAGAATGGTGGTTACCAGAGGCCAGGGCTAGGGGAGGGACAGGGAAGGGTGAGATGATGGTCAAAGGGCAGAAGCTTCAGTTAGACAAGAGGGATAAGTTTTCAAGACCTGCTGCACAGCATGGTGCCTCGAGTGAACAATGTATTGTTTAGTTGAAATTGCTGAGAGACTGAATTTCAAATGTTCTCAACACAGAGATGATAAATACATCAAGTGATGGATTTGTTCATTACGTTGATTTCACAATTTCAGGTTGTATACATGCATCATAACATCATACTGTACCTCTAAACATACATAATTAAAACTTGTCAATTAAAGATAAATAACACATTTAAAAGCAAACTCATTTTCCAAAATTTATATTTCAAGAAAAGTAAAGGATCTCAGAGATAATGTACTCTATTTTATGTACTTTCATTTACAAGGGAAAGAACAGTGTGTGTTCATATAAATAAATATCACAGTGTGGGCTCATATAAATGTGGGCATCAGGATAGCCATTTCCTGGAAGAATACACAGAAAACTGTTGACCGTAGTCACCGCTAAGGTGGAGCTTAATAAGGAAGCTCATTTTTATCATTAAGTCTTCTGGGCCTTTGCTTTTAACCACTCGCATAATTTTGCTTGAAATCTTGGTTTTATACTCCAGGACATAGGTCTGGGCAAAGATTTTCTGCATAAAACCTTAAGAGCACAGGCAATAGAGAAATGAAATTATATCAAGCGAAAAAGCTGCACAGCAAAGGAAACAATCAGCAAAGCAAAGAATCAACCCACAGAATGGCAGAAAATATTCCCAAATTACCCATCTGACAAGCAATTAATAACCAGAATATGTAAGCAGCTCAAACAACTCAATAGGAAAAATAACCAAATCATCTGATTTTAAAATAGGCAAAAGATCTGAATAGACATTTCTTAAAAGAAGGCATACAAATGGCTGAGACGTAGATGGAAAAAAATGCTCAATGTCATTAATCGTCAGAGAAATGCAAATCAAAACCACAGTGAGGTATCATCTCATCCCAGTTAAAACGGCTTTTATCAAAAAGACAGGCAATGATGGAAGCTGGTGAGGATGTGGAGACAGGGGGCTCTCACACACTGTTGGTGGGAATATAAGTTAGTACAGCCACTGTAGAGAACAGCTCAGAGGTTCCTCAAGAAACTAAAACTAGAACTACCATAAAACCCGGAAATTCCACCACTGGGAAGGAATGAAAATAAATTTCTATCCCAAAGAAAGAAAATCAATCTATTGAAGAGATATCTATACTTCCGTGTTTATTGTGGCACTATTCACAACAGCCAAATTATGGAATCAACTTAAGTGCTCATTCATTGATGAATGGATAAAGAAAATGGGGCGTGTATACACAATGGAATACTATGCCACCGTTAAAGACTGAAATTCTGTCATTTGTCGCAACATGGATTGAACTGGAGGTCAAGCACAGAAAGACAAATGTCACATGTTCTCACTCATGTGCGAGACCTGAAAAAGTTGGTCTCATGAAAATAGAAGGTAGATTGGTAGAAGGGAGGAAGGGATGAGAAGTTGATTAACGGGTACAAATATGAGGTCTGATTGATAGGAAAAATAAAACCTAGCGCTTGATAATCAGTGATCTCACTATAGCTTACAATATGTACTGTACATTCCAGAATAGTTTGCTTATGTTAGTTATGCTTCTAGCATAAAGAAAAGACAAATATGTCTGGCAATGGATATCCCAAGTACACTGATTTGATCTTTATCAATTATATGACTATATTAGATTATCACATGTATTTCAAAACTATGTGCCTCTATTATGCATCAATAAAAATGTGTTTCAAAAAATAAAAATGCAAAAACAATTCTTGATTTTAAAATCATAAAAATGTTTCTTGCCCTCCCAGGACTGCTGTGCTGAGCAAAGGCATGGACGGGAGGACACTGAATCCAAGACATCTGTCCACTCGAATGCTTCCTCTCCTTCTTCCAGGCCCTAGCCTTGCTCAGGCCTCAGAATGTTCCCCCTGTGCCCTTATTCTACAGCTGGTCCTCTTCCGTACGCCCTCCACACTAGCCTTAGAAAGGACTTCCTGGTACCCAGATCTGACCTGTCCCTCCCCTGTTCAGACACTTCCCATGGTTCCCCATTGCCCTTGGGTTAAAACTGAAGACATTAACATTTTCCCCAAGGCTTCCACAGTCAGCCCCTGCTACCACCTCCAGTTTTATCATCTCACCACGACTCAGTCTCTCCCTCTTTCTCCCCTTCTCCTTTCTGTCCCCACTCTGCTCTCTCTTTCTCTCTCTTCCTCTCTCTCTCTTCCTCCCCTGAAGACCCCAGGCAGTCTTGTTGACCTAGAGCACTGTTCCCCAACTGTACCAAATTATCTACTGATCATTATTCAGGCTCTCAACTGAGATGGTTTCTATATCCCCAGTCATGCTTCTCTTACTGTAAGCCCTATCCCTGCCCATGTGGGCTGTGAGTGTCCTGACCAGGGACACTTGCAGCCCACATGGGCAGGGATAGCTTACAGGCTGGGAGCACCTGGAAAACAGAACCCTAGGCTGGGCCTTTCTCAGGTCTCCAGAGCACAGGAAGATGCTGTGCGCAGACGTCGGGGTGGAATGCAGTGTGGGAGCGTTTGCTGAATGAGGACTGGACGGATGAATGGTGCAGGTGTTCTGGACAAGGATTAATGACTTTTACCCCCAGGTCTGCCTTATAAATCCCAGGACTGGACAGGACGGTAGGAATTAGGCAACCGAAGAGCAAACACTCAAGAAGTGAAGATGTTCAAAAAAAATTCTATTTCTGGGAGAAAAGGAAGAGAGTGGAGGGGAAGTTCATTTGCTGAACATGTGCTAAGTGGCATTATCTGTCCTCACATACCATCACCAATTCTCTCAGCAGCTTGGGTCTTTCACTCCGAAAGGCTTGCAACCTTTCCCCTGACAGTTGGGTGGGTATTAAGCCCTGCCTGTGGTCCTCTGCTCCTATTCCCACTAAGCAATAGTGGCTGAATCAACTCTTCCTCCCCTCCCCACCTGGAGAGCAGAGCCAATGAGAGGGGCTCAGGAACAGCCACCAGCACCCTCACTCACCATTCAATCTCTTTAGGCTCACGGTCCTTCAGAAGCTCTTGCACCTCCTGCCTGCAGCGCTCCTGGTATTCTGGGTGCTTTGCAAGGTGGTAGAGGACCCAGGAGAGACCACTGGCTGTGGTGTCATGGCCTGAGGAGCAGCAAGACAAGATTGGGTCTCTGGGGTGCTTCAGTACCCGAAGGTGGACAGCACCCATACACTGAGGACCTCAGGGAGGATGGGGGAAGGGGCATGGGAAGGCTGAGGGGGTCCAGCCACCACATTCCTGGAATGGAGAGATCCCAGTCTCCCTATAGCCCCACACTGGGACCCTCACCCTCAAACATAAAGGTGTCAGCTTCTGCTCTTATGTCTTCATCAGACAACTCCTTCCCATCTTCATCCTGGAGAGAAAGCAAGAGCCCCCCAATACCCCCCCCATAAAAAGTCACACCAGCTCTGAAGGCTCTTGAGTCTTATCGAGACAATCTCTGAAGATTCATCCTCTTTCCAGAAACCCAAGTCCATCTTGCACTCCTAGACCCCTCTTGGTCGCCATGGCCAGAGCCCCCACCCCATGGGCTTCCTCCCTGGCTTCCTCGCCTCCTCTTGGGTCCCTATTGGGAAGACTCAATGACCCATGAATGTTTTCATGTTTCTGCATGATGAAAACTTTCTGAGAAAAAGTTACTGGCAACCTGGGTTACAGGATAATTAAATGCCAATTTGCCTTGGAAATTAGAGATTAAGCATTGCTCCAAGGATATTTGCTCGAATTCTAGAGTGGTAAATGAATCTTGTCTCCCTGGAGACATTTGGGTTGCAAGTCTACGGAATATGGCATCCAGAACAAAGCACGTCATCTCTCACAAAGCTTGTGCCTTCTCTCTCTCTCTGTCTCTGTCTCTGTCTCTGTCTCTCTCAGTAGAAAATGTGCTGAGACTCATAATGTAGGGCCCCTCTCCTGGGGTATAAATTCTGCACACATACAGGTAAAAACATTGCATTGCCCTTGATGGAATTTGACTTGGGGATGGAGAGTCAGTGCCACAATTCTACTCTGGCTGATAGTATTGCTGTGAGCAAGACATGGGCTGCTCTGATCCAGAGGTTTAATGCATCTGTCACAATAGACATACACATAGACACAGACACAGACACACATAGACAAAGTCATAGACTTAGAAACCAACACAGACACACACAGACACATACACATAGACACACAGACACACACATAGACATAGACACACAGACACACACACACATAGACAAAGTCATAGACTTAGAAACCAACACAGACACACACATACGCATACACACAGACACACAGACACAGACACACATAGACAAAGTCATAGACTTAGAAACCAACACAGACACATACACAGACACATAGACATAGACACACAGACACACACACAGATAGACAAAGTCATAGACTTAGAAACCGACACAGACACACACATACATACACATAGACACACAGACACACACACACATAGACAAAGTCATAGACTTAGAAACCGACGCAGACACACACATACACATAGACATAGAAACACAGACACAGACACACACACACACATAAACATAGAGACAGACACAGACACAAACACACAGAGACAAAATCATAGACTTAGAAACTGGTACAGACACAGAAATACACATATAGACATAGACACAAACACAGAGACAGACACACATAGACCAAGTCATAGACTTAGAAACTGACACAGACACACACAGACACATAAACATAGAGATAGGCAAAGACATAGACACACAGACACAAATACACATAGACAAAAACAGACACAGGCACGGGCAAAGACAAAGATGGACATGGCACTGACATGGACATAGCCATAGATGGAGACACAGTCACAAACACAGAGAGGAAATGAACATGGACATACACAAAGACAAAGACACAGACATGGAAAAAAGACAAAGACATAGACACAGGCATATAGACACAGACATGGACACAAATATAGATATAGACAAAAACACAAACGTAGATGTACAAAAGACATAACAAGCCCAGGCACAGTGGCTCATGCCCGTAATCCCAGCACTTTGGGAGGCCGAGGTGGGTGGATCACAAGGTCAGAAGTTCGAGACCAGCCTGGCCAACATGGTGAAACCTTGTCTCTGCTAAAAATGCAAAAATTAGCAGGACATGGTGGTGTGCCCCTGTAGCCCCAACTACTCAGGAAGCTGAGGCAGGAGAATCACTCGAACCCGGGAGGCAGAGGTTGCAGTGAGCCAAGATCGCGCCACTACACTCCAGCCTGGGTGACAGAGCAAGGCACTGTCTCAAACAAAAACAAAAGCAAAAGAAAAGAAAAGACAGGACCAAGGCATAGACGTAGACAAAGGTGAAGACACAGATACAGAGATGTACGGATATGGCCAATGACAAAGACAAAGACACAGACATAGTCAAAGTCAGACAGAGACACAAACTCAAACAGAGACAAAGACATAGAAAGACACAGGAAAAGCATAAACACAGACCCAGCCATAGATATAGATATATCAATTAAAATGTGACCAATTCGTTTATTAACTTATAAAGAGAGTAAAATCTCAGACTCTTCACAATTTCATGTAGCCATGCCCTGCTAGGTGCATATCCAATCTCCAAAACCTGTCTCTGACCTGTCTCTCTCTTCATCAAGCCCATTTCTGGCTCCCCAGAAATGTGCCCTCTGGATGAAACCCAAGTTCTTTTATCTGACAGTTGACGTGCAGCTCCCTTCTGCTTCTTGAATTCAGATCCCAGAGAAGCCCACCTTGCTCAGCAGGAGCACGTCAACGAAGTCCAGAGTCTTGGACTTGGCCTTGGCCTGGAGGACGTCATCAACACCCTGGCTAGGGAGGGTGCGGCGCCGCTCCTGGATGACGGCGTCTGTGAAGTCGTGCACCAGGCGGCAGGCCCTGCGGAAGCGCCGCCCATCAGGGGTGAGATAATACAGGAAGTCCGTGTGCAGGAGGAGATGCTGGTGTCTTTTTACCACAAGGGCACTGAGCTCCAAGATGGCAGCGATATATTCACTGGGCTTCCTGCAGGATGAGGGCAGAAAGGGAGGCAACAATTTAACGCACCTGAAACCCCAGGAGCACCTCCCACCAGCAGCCAGGAGCTACCTCCTATCTGCAAACACAGTATCCAGGAACAGAGGAACCCTCCGATACAGCGGGAGGATCAGCGTGAGATTGACTCTCCAAGCTCTCTTCTCTCCCTGCAGCCCATCTCTGTGAGGTGCCTCCATGCCACTAGGTGCCCAGAACAGCTTGCCCATTACAGTACACAGTCCTTCTTGAAACTGTCCACACACCTTAGAATGTATCCCCCCACCTGGTCCATGGTGCAGCCCCCACACCAGCCTCTTTGCATCCATTTAACTCCATTTAGTATTGCATGACAGTCAGCCCCTGACAGAGCTCAGCTCTCACCACACCCATCAGCTCAAACCCCTTCGACGGCTCCCTGGAAACCTCAAGATAAAGTTCATGCCAGTCTTTCAATGATCAGGTATCACAAAACTCCTCCAGGAGGGGTTTTCTGATTTCCACGCTCAGTCCTCCCCCCTCCACCTACCCACCTTGGGTCCATGTCCCAAGATCCCAGACCCTGGGCAAGAACTCACTCCTGACAATGGCTGTCAAAGCTGAAGACACATTTCTGCAGGCTGTCCAAGGTCATGAGGCTGATGTGCTCAAACATGTCCAGGCGGGCACTACCCTCTGAGGCCAGACACTGCCACTTGTCCTGGCCAGAGAAGGGGACAGAGATGGTGCAGGTCCCTTGCTCCCTTTAGCACCTCTCCAACCCCAACCACCAAGATGGACCCCCCAGAATAAGCCTCTTTATCTTCTCCCCAGGGACCCCTCTCCAGGGAGGACGAGCTTATGGTGGGACAAAGGCTGTTACTATTAAGAGATGAAGACCCAAGACTGGGGGTCAAGAGACCTAGATTCCAGTCCCAGCTCTGCCTCCTGTGCTCCGTGTGCCATTAGTCAACGCCTTACCCTCCCCTACACCCCACCTGTCAAATCCTCAGGAGCAGTGAAGATGATGTGCTTTGGAGCCACATAATTCACGTTAGAAACTCTGCTCCACCGTGCCAAGCTCGCTCATTAGCTGGGTGAGCTTGAGTTAGCTCCCAAATCTCTCAGACCTGCAGGTTCATCACCTACCATGGGGCAGAAATACGTAATCTCTCCTTCACAGAGTTTTAAAAATCAAATTGGAAAATATATATACTCATATCACGGAATGGGCACATGGCATTGTTTCTGGCATATGGTGAGTGCTTAATAAATGTTGGGTTTCCTCATCTGCATTGTTACAAATTGATTACAAAGTATCCCTATGTTTGTAGAGGTAGTCCTCCATTTGTCCTGAGCATCCCTTCTGAGTATGTCAGGAATGCAAGACATTGATGTCGTTGATGTTCTTAACCTGGAAAATGTCGCGGTGTTGTGTTTGCAGAGAATAACTTTGAGGGACAAGGTAATGACACCCCCTGGACATGTTGCTTCTGCTTGTGATAAAAACAGATTCCTAAGCCTAATGCCCCTTCCCTGTAATGCAGTATATGATGTCAGCAGGCATTTACAGAAGCATACCTGTGTCAGCCCACGGGATTTGGGAAGCTTGGAGAAAAAATGCAGTCTAACAAGAAACACATGCTGCTCTCTGTGTCATCAGCAGTAAACCTATCCTTTGTCTCTGACTCAGGAGTTTCTTGTTCTTCCAGAAGAATTTATGAAAAAGTAACTAGCCTAACATGGATTTGCAAGTTAAAAAAATTCTAGACACTTCACAAAAACTCTACCCTGAGTCTTACCTTCCCCCCCCCATATCCTTACTCTTTGCAATGTGATTTTGCAGAAACTCCCAATAATACACAGAGCCTATTTTACCCCACCCCCCACCCCCACCTTTGATTCTGTGTGGGACTGTTGGCTTTCGATGTCAAAATACAATGTGGTGGAAATGATGAGGAAATAACTAACGAAGCTGAGCCTTGTCTCACTCCCTGGAAACCTGCCTGCATTGTGAACCATGGGGTGCCTTCTGAAGGGACAGAATCACATGGAGGAACACCCGGGGGTCCCATCTGAGGCCATCTGTATCAGCCTGAAGCCAGCCAAAACCCAAACATGTGAGAGAACTCAGCCAACACCCACAAGGCTGCCTATGTGACCCCAGGCTGCTCATGTACCATGACTGATCCCTTCCACATCCAGAAGAACCCACCAACTGTCCCACAGACTTATTAACAATCACAAACGCTTATTGTTTTAAACCAATGAATTTTCAGGTGGTTTCTTACTCAGCACCAGCTGCTATGCAATCATCGTCATGACCCTCTTCAGCTTACAGGGCTTGGGTGACAAAAACATAGAAACAGATACCTTCTGGTCGCCTACTGTGCACCAGGGCCGTGACTCCATTACATCACCTCGACCATCTTTTAAGTAGGGATTATTTTCCCCATTTTACAGATGAGGAAACCAAGGCTTAGAGGGGAAGAGCAATGGCCCAATGCCACCCAGCAGAGGCAAAATTCCAGACCACATCTGTCTGTGGTCCCCCCGCCCCAAGGCTGCAGCTGGGACCCTGGCTTCAAAGAACTCACATGCATGATGTTCACGCTCTCATTGAAAATCTTCATGTAGGGCTTCAGGATGTTGAAGTGGAAGGCAGGCGTCAGCATCCGGCGGTGGCGGCTCCACTTGTCACCGGCACTCAGCAGGAGCCCGTCCCCTGGCAGGGCAGCCAAGGGTCTTGGGTCAAGGGCAGCACCCTCCCCTGGCCCCACAGGTTGTTCTCAACCCTGCTCATCTACAGATACTCACCCAGCCAGGGCTTCAGGAAGCTGTAGAAGACTTCATCCTTTGGTGCAATGGCAGCTGACATAAATAAGGACCATCAGGGGCCATGGAGGCAGGAAAAGGAGGGACATTGGGGGTAGGGGGAGGCTCCCAGCCAGAGGTTTGCACTTCTCCACCTCCAAGCCCCGCATAGCAGGAAGGGAGCCCAGGGCAGAGGAAGAAGGGAGGATGGGGGAGGGGAGGAGAGCAGCCCAGGCTAAGGCAGCACAGCACAGCAACGACGCTGACTAACACGGCACGTAGGAGCTGCGTCAGGGCTCCAGCACGCCTCGACATGCCTCCTACATGATCCAACGTGTTCTGCAACCCCTGAGCATAGCTCAGCACTCTGCAAAACGCCTTCACAAGGACCTAGGATGCCCTGTCTGCCCCGGCACTCTCTGACATCTTCTGACAAGTCATTTTCTGACACGGACCTGGGACATGGAACATGACCCTGACATGTGTTCACACGTCCTGACATGGTCACAAAACACATCACAATTCCCAACAAGAGACAGCATGCTCTGACATGCACATGAGATGTTCTAACACAACCGTAAACGTGTGCTCCACACACAGGCTCCAGGTAGAAGATAAATACGGTAACTTTAACGTCCCAGACATAGCCCACATGTGACCCAGACAGTTCCTCAGGCATGACCTAAACATACTATAACACACACCTCGGAAAAGACTCAAATAATGTCTCAGACAGTTCATGTAGGGACCATGGGTCCCAGACCTCACACAAGCTCCAAACATGGCCCAGATGTGACCAGCAGGAGAAAATGACAATGTCAAACAGCATCTCAGACGACAGCTGGACGAACCTCACATGTCCCAAATGTCCTTGGTTACGGATGAGCCCCGCACGTGACCAGCTCTGCATGACCCCGGTTGTAATGCTATACCAGAGGTAACCAGGCATAACATCTTTCAGACGCGACCAGGACCCAGGTGTAAGTATACACGTGACAAGACGTGGCCATACGGCAGACCTGACCATACAACAGCCATCAAAGAGACACGCCCCAGACATGAGCAAACAGGAACGGAGGTCAGACGGGTGGAAGTCCAGGAGAGACGGAGACAGTGGCATCGCCACCACGGCCCCTCCTGTCTGCACGTGGGCACGGGACCAGCAGGAGGCAGCACAGAGAGCTCAGCTGTGGGCAGAGCAGGGCCAGTGCGGTGTCTACCTGGAGCAAACAGCACAGGCTTGATGCAGGTGGGATGGAAGATACGGACAATCGCGTGCCAGGGCCCCACCCACCAGCAGCACGCATCCCCAAAGGTGCACGCCAGGCTTTGTGTGTAAAGGAGACCTTCCTCCGAGCTGCGAATCTGGAGAAAAACACACAGGACCCAGTTCATGCTCTCCTGGGCTGTCAGAGAGAAGGCTCTGCAGGAAGGAGGTCGAGGCCCTCGCCCTGAGAATTTCAAGCGGCATCTCATCCTCTTCTCAGTACCGAGCCCCGTGAGCTTCCTCCTCACATCCTCCATGCAGGACTCTCCAGTCCTTCAGTGACACAGACAGAAAAGGTCTTTCCCCATGTGGAGCCACACACCACGTTCCCTGGGTGTGTTCATCCCATTTTCCAGATGCAGAGACTGAGGCTCTGGATGATAGAGTCACTGCCCACAGTCCCGGACCATAAGCCTGAGGCCTGAGGCTGGGTCTGTCTGCATCCAAGGCCTGAGTCCTTAACCGTCTAACTTCTTTGTGCCCCCATAACAGTAGCTCTGGAAGCCTCAGACCTGCCAAGACTGGGCTATCAGAGACACAGGGACTGGATGAAAAATTGGTCCTGTGACCCAGGCCAGGACAAGTAAATCACGGGCCATTTCTGGGAACTCTGGAGGAAATGTGGGCTTTCCCATGGGAACTGAGCCTCTGGGACTCATCTTTGACATCATGAGGAAAAGGCTGCCTTGAAAGGAAAAGTGAAGTGGAGAAAGCTAAAGCCAAGAGAGGAAGACAGATTCCCAGTGACATTGTATGAGACCTGGATCCAGCCATGCCTGAAGGCCACCCTCCCTGGACTTTAAAGTCAATGGATTCTCTTTCTTTGCCTAGACCACACCAGGTTGGGTTTTCACCACTCAAAACTGAAAGAGACCTCAATAACCAGAGACAGCTGGGAACAAGCCCAGAGTCATTCAGCATTTTGAGATAAGAGCCATGGTCTCTGTAGGATGCTGCCCATTCCCCTGCTTGGCCTGGCCTGTCCAAGATGGTAAGCACAGTGGTCAAGGAAAGGGTCCCAAGCTGGGGTGGAATATTCTTTTGGAGATTGCCAGGGCCTACAGCAGGAGAGCAATGAATTTAGGGCAGACAAGCTACAGGATTTTGGGGTAGAAGGAATTGATCCACACCAGAGAGGTGGACATCATGGAAATAACAGCCCAGATCCTCCACCAGCCACAAGCCCTCCTCATTGTTCAGGGCTTTGGGACAGGCAAGGTGATGCTAGGCCTGGCATGGGACCTTGAATACTAATGATGCCAATCGCATCACCCCGCACTCTCCTTTCAAACATTCCTACTCATTGCTCCAGACACAGCTGCAGCAACTCCTCCTCCAGGAAGCCTTCCAGACTTCCCCAGTGAAGAGCTTGTTCTTCCCTGGGCTGTCATCCATCTCCCTCTGATCCCATCAAGTTGGGGGTGTCTCTGTCAAGATCCATCTCCTTAAGCTTGGGGGTTCCTCCAGGACAGGGCCTTGGGTTGAGGTCTCTTGGGACCCTAGAACACCAGGACAGGGGATCAGAGGGCAATGGAGAGAGGAGATGCTGAGATGGGGATTGGTGAATACAAAAAAGAAAGGAAGATGGCTGAGAGAGAAGGAAAGGAGAGGCCAGAGTACCTCAGGGGCCACAGAGGAGCTTGGGGATAGATACAGGGACTTGCCGGCTTCAAAGGCACCACAGCACCCACCACCCGGTGTTCCACATGGTACCTGAGGCATTGATGACAGACCGGATGATATTGGGGTGGCACAAACGGATGATGGGGATGAAGGGGCCCATCCACACCTTAAAGCCCTGGGGGTAGGTGGCCACCAGCTTAGTCAGGACCCTCATCCCCTCCTCCATGGGTGGGACCTGTAAGCAAGGCAGGGGCCGTCACCTCCTGTGATGGTTAATTCTAGGTATCTGCTTGACTGGGCTAAAGGATGCCCAGATAGCTGATCTAACATTATTTCTGGGTGTGTCTGTGAAGGCATTTCCAGAAGAGACTGGCATTCGATTTGGTAAACTGAGGAAGGAAGAACTGCCTCCTCAGTGTGGGCAGAGCTCATTCAATCTGTTGAGAGCCCAGGTAGCACAAAAAAGCAAAGGAAAGGCTAATTTGCTCAGTTCTGGGGCTGGCATGTCCATCTTCTCCTGCCCGTGGACATCAGACCTCCACCTTCTCAGGCCTTTGGACTCTGAGCTACACCACCATTGTCCCTGTTTCTCCAGCCTGCAGACAGCAGACCATGAAGCATCTCAGCCTCCATAATTCTGTGAGCCAGTTTCCATAATAAACTCCCTCTTATATCTATCTGCCTACCTATCTGCTTATCTATCTATGTATCTATCATCTATCTACCTATCTGCTCACCCATCTACCTACCTATATATGTATATACACACACACACACACACACACACATATCTACCTATATGTCTATCTATGTATATATGTATCTATCTAATCTATCTGTGTTTCTATGGATCTATCCATCTATCTAATCCATCCATTCTATCTTATCTATCTATCCATCTATCATCTATCCATTCATCCTATCTGTGCTTCCATTCATCCAACTAGCCTATAATTTACCTATCTATCTATCTATTCATCTATCTATCTAATCTATTCATCCTAATTTTTCTGTCTAAATATCTACCCATCCATCCAATCTGTGCATTCATTCATTTATCCTATTATCTATCAATCATCTGGCTATCTATCCATCCATCTAATCTATCCATCCTCCATATCTACTCTACCTATCTATCCACCTAATCTATCCATTCTATCTACCACTCTATGAATCTATCTATCCATCCATCCATCTATCCTATGCATGCATCCATCTGTCCATCCATCAATCTGTTATCCTTCTGTCTATCCTGTTATCCATCTATCTATCTATCTACCTACATACCTACCTAACTATCCAGCCAGCCAGCCATCTATACTCCCTATCTGTGCATCCATCCATCCATCTGTCCTATTACCTATCTACCTATCTGTCTACGTTCTTTCTGCTCTATCTCTCTTAGGGCCATCTCCAAGTCCCAAAGGTGCATCCCAGGACAGAAGGAAAAGACACACTGTCTGCTCACAGAGGGCCACTTAACTTGAAAGATTTTCTTGTACTGGGAGTCATGTCAGCCCAGAAGCAGCCGTGAGGAGGTCCTCACAGGGGAGATTTATGGGGAGCAGTATGGCCTCAGGACATGTCCCTAAGGCTGGTCCCCACATCTCTTCATGTCCTGGCTGGTCCACAAAGGTTCCAGTTCCTTCCATGGAGAAGGTTCTGCACACAGGATACCTTCCTTCTCAGCAGCCACTAGGGGGCAGAGTGACTCTAGCTGTCCATCAGGACAGTGGCTCCCACCCGGGAGCAGCTTCTGCACCAGGCTCTGTGCTAGTGCATCCTGTGCACCCTTCCACTTCACCTGATGAATTGACACGTCCATCAGTCCTGCCATTGGCAATGAGCAGACTGAGCCCACGTCCCCCAAAGGGGAGAGCAGGTTGAAGCCAGAGGGCAAGGTCCAGGGGAGGAGAAGGGTCAGGGGAGGCTTCTGAAAGGGGAAGTGAGTGGCCAACTCTTATCTGGGTTTGGCAACAGGATTTATTGGGACATCTCACTGGGGAGGAACAAGATAAGAGGAAGTTGCCTCCGGATATGGTGGAGGTGGGAGACAGCCCACACCTCTCCTCTCGCCCAGCTGTACCCTCATCCCAGGAAATAGGCCAGGCAGGGAGACGACCCTGGACAGTGGGTGCAGGAGGCCTCAAGTCCAGCAATGGAGAATGTGGGAACGCCAGGGCCTCGCCTCTCTGTGCACCCAAGCCCCTGCCCAGGAGCCCCACAGAGGGGAACTAATGCAGAAAGACAGGCAGGAAAAGGATTCAATGCAGGCTAGGAGTGGGGGGACAAGGCGGTGAGGAGGGCTTGGGTTGGCATAGCACAGGAATGAGTGAACAAGCAGAGGAATGAGTAGGACGCCTCCCCTGCTTCTCTGTGACCCCAGATCCCAGCCCACCCCCTCACCCCCACACCCTGAGCCTCGTTCTTACCCCTCAGGAAGGCCATCCACCCTGAGACCCCAGACCCAGCCTGATACCACACTCACCAGGCCCAGGTGACCCAGGAACCAGTTCCGTTTAGGAGGCTGTGGGAAACACTGGAGCCGGCGGTGCGTGTCGTAGAAGGCATAGGTCCAGGCCAGGACGCGAGCCAGCAGCCAGGAGACCCCGACCAGCAGCAGGAGCAGCCACGGGGACGCTGCCACCGGCCCGAGGCCCAGCCAGGACAGGCTCAGCAGCGACATCCTGCAGGGGGCACCGGATGGAGGGTGAGGTCCTGAGGCCCAGGGAAGGGCCAGGGGAGCTCTGGGGACAGTGGAGAGGGGCAGGGACGGGCAGTGCCGGAGGTAGAGCAGGGAGGCACAGGGATGGGTAAACAGGGGCTGAGAAGTAAAGTCCAGAAATACCCAGCAGCCCAGTGGCCTCCAGTGACCTGGTAAGCACTGAGAATGGGAGAGAGACAGAGAGACTGATTAAAGTGCAGAAACACCCAGGCTGAATCACTGGGACGTTGCCAGGGGATTGGTTTCAGTTACCAGGAAACCACCCCTCCTCCAGGCCAGCACCCGGGAGCTGCCTGGGCCTTGGGCAGTGCCCCTCTCCATCCCAGGCTAGGCCCCCTGAGGCCCGCCACCCCCAGCCTGGCACCTTCTGTCAGGAGCAGCTTGTCCCACACAACCTCCTCTCTCCCTCTGCTGGGAGGTCTTTGACCTTGGCTGTTGATGTAGGGAAGTCTGTGGTAGGCTAGGCTGGGCTGGGCTGGGCCAACCAATCCCCACAGCCTGGGTGCCTCTCCCGTACCTGGGCAGCCAGCCAAACCTGGCATCGGGCCAGCTGGGTGCAGAGGAACACGCTCAGGGTCTGGATGAATGGGTACCTAGGGAGAGTAGATATATATGATGGATAGATTATACAGATGGATAGATTATACAGATGGATAGATAGAGATAGATAGATAGATAGTGGGATAAATAGATGGATGAACGTACAGATAAGATGGACTGATGGATGGATGGGTAGGCAGATAGACATATAGATAGAGAAATTAGATAGACAGGATGAATAGCTTAGACAGACACACCCAGAAATAATGTTCCATTTCTGCCCAGATATGTGGGATCCTCATTTGTGACATGGGAACTGGGGATCTTGGGTCACCCCAATCACTCCAGATGCTACAAGGCCAGTGACTTACTCAGTACAAAGCTAGGAACATGACCATCAGAAACAGGATCAGAGTCACTCTCAGGCAAAAACAAAAACAAAACAAAACAAAACCTCCAAAGGTTAAAGGGTTTTCCCATTGTCCTTGGGAGAAATTAATTCAAGGAAGGTCCCAGGGCAGAGAATTCCCCACCACCACCACCACCACGGGCATACCATCAACCCTGCAGTTTTCTGATTTGCTCTTTGGCCCATTAAGCATAAAATTTCTTATGCCAGGTTTCTTTCTGATAAGGGAGAAGAGATAAATATCTCTACCTTTCCTCTCCTCCTCCTGCCTGGTCTCTGTATTCCAGTTAAACTATAATTTATGTGGAGGATTTACAATGTCTGACACACTTAGCTGAGCCTTCTGCACAGAGATACATTGAAAGTGAAGGCTAATTGGGTGAAAGGAGAAACGCCATAAGCCCACACTCCAGTCTATGAGGTGGATTAAATGTCTACCTTGCCCAACTCTTGCCTCATCTGCTCCCATGGTCTGAGTAAAAGTTTGGGTCTCAGGACTTAGAGGTTCTGCAAAGCCTTCCAGCCCCATACCTGCAGGACAGTCTCTGTGCAGGGCAGGGTTTCACCAATCTCTATAGGTTCACGGTCCTTCAGAAGCTCTCGGACTTCTTGCCGGCAGCATTCCTGGTATTCTGGGTGCCTTGAAAGGTGATATAAGACCCAGGAGAGACCACTGGCCGTGGTGTCATGACCTGAGGGCAGCCAAGCAAAACTGGGTTTCTGGGCTGCTTCAGCACCAGAGGGTGGAGAGCACCCATACTTTCAGGCCCTCAGGTAGAATGTAGGGAGGGGAAGGACGGGCAGAATGGAGTGATCTAGGGTCCACCCACCATGTCTCTGGGATGGAGAGTCCCCTGCCCCCACTGTAGTCCCACACTGAGACCCTCACCCTCAACCATGAAGGTGTCAGCTTCTGCTCTTAGGTCCTCATCAGACAACTCCTTCCCATCTTCATCCCGGAGAGAAGGCAAGACAATACCCACGCCCCACATCACACCAGCTCTGAGGGCTCTTGAGTCAAACCTAAAACAATTTCTGAAGATCCATCCTCCTTCCAGAAACTTAAGCCCATCATGCACTCTTAGATGTCTCTTGGTCACCACCATCAGAGCCCACCACCCACAGACAACCCCCTGGCTTCTTTGCCTCCTATGTGGCCCTGCTGGGAAGAGTCGGTGACCTACGGCTATTTTCTTGTTTCTGGATAATGAGAACTTTTGGAGTAAAGCGTTCCTGCAACGTGGGTTACAGCATATTTCGATGGCAATTTGGCTTGGAGGTTACAAATCAAGTATTGCTCTGAAGACAGCTGCTCACATTCTAGAGTGGTAAACTCAGAGAATCCTTCATATCTTTCCAGAAGGCATCTGGGTTACAAACCTATAAACCTAAGGGCATACTCCCTGGAGAGAAGTAGTTTTTATTCCAGAACAAAGGAAACATCTCTCTCTCTCTCTCACTCTCGCCCTGGAAGGAAGAAGGGGCAGATATGCCAGCTGTCCTATATAAGCTCCAAGATGTAACAATGCGGGGCCCCTCTCTGCTCTGCATTCTGGTGTATTTACAGGTAAATCATTGTGCTCCCCTAGGAGGAATACGGGAATGGAGAGCCAGCTCTGCAATCCTACTCTGGTTGCTGCTACTGTTGTGAGTGATGAATGGGCCGCTGTAACCCAGGGCTTTGGTGCATCTGTCACCATAGATACGGACATAGACATGTAGATATGCATAAAATCTATCACTAACTTACTAACATGTAAGTAGAGTAAAATCTCAGGCTCCCACTGTCTCAGACATAGCGGTCCCCTGCTGCTGAATTCCACAGTTATCTCTCAAACCTCTCTCTGACCTCTCTTTTTGAAGCGTAGTCCATGGCTCCCAGTGCCCTCTGGATCGACTCCAGGTTCTTTCATTTGACATTGGCATAAATGTCCACTCTGTTACTTGAATCACATCCCAGAGAAGCCCACCTTGCTCAGCAGAAGCACATCAATGAAGTCTAAAGTCTTGGACTTTGCTTTGTCCTTGAGGAAGCCATCAGTACCCTGAGTGGGGAGGGTACGGCGCCGCTCCTGGATGACGGCGTCTGTGAAGTCGTGCACCAGGTGGCAGGCCCTGCGGAAGCGCCGCCCATCCGGAGTCAGATAATACAGGAAGTCCGAGTGCAGGAGAACCTGCTGGTTTCTTTTTTCTACAAAGGCACTGAGTTCCAAGATGGCAGCGATATAGTCGCTGGGCTTCCTGCATGAAGGAGGTAACAACTTAACTTATGCAAAGTCCCAGGAGCACCTCTCACCGGCCGCTAGAAGCTACCGCTCATCAGGAAATCGAGCATCCAGAAACAGCCAGGAGACTTGACTCTCCAAACTCTCTTCTCTCCAGGCACCTCATCTCTGAGAGCTGCCTCCATGCACCCAGGTACCCAGAGCACAGCTTGCACACCATGTTTCTCTCCTGTCTCTCACACCCAGTCTCCAGTCTGGACTCTTCCTCCCAGAAACTGTTCACAAAACTCAGACCTCACCGTCTTCCAACTCTTTGTGGCTCAGCCCCCACCATAACCGAGTTGTATCCAATGTCAGGCCCATGTAGTGTCTATGTGACAGGCAGACCTCCACAGAGCTCAGCTGTGACTGCACCTGTCATGGGCTCAGACCCCTTCAAAAGATTCCTGGGAACCTCTTGACAAAGTTCATGCCACTTTTCCTGATTTTCAGCGTCCTGAAATCTAGCTCCGTCTACTTCCACCACCTCATTTCTACTCTCTGTTACACATGCTTGCCTCATCCTAGCCTTCTTGCCTATATTCAGATATTTCTACCTACTTGAAAGGACCATGCTTTCTCTCTGCCCTTCCCCACGCTTCAAAGCCCAGCTGTGATGCAATTCCTTCAGGAAGGCACTTCTGGTTACCTTTGCAACCTACTCCCTTGAGATCGTGGCCCAAGTTCTCAGGCCTGAGGTAAAGACTCACTCCTGACAATTGCTACCGATGCTGAAGACACATTTCTGCAGACTGTCCAAGGTCATGAGGCTGATGTACTCAAACATGTCCAGTCTGGTGCTGCCCTCTGAGGCCAGGCACTGCCACTTGTCCTGGCCAGAGAAAACAAACAGAGCTGAAGTTGGGAACTGCCTCCTGAGAACCCCTTTCCAGACCCAGACATCAAGATGGACCCCCCGCAATCATCCTCCTGTTCCCCTGCCCCAGGCAGCCATCCCCAGGAAGGACCAGCCTTGCATACGAGCGGAGACTGTTCTTGGTTTGCCTCATTTCTCCATCCAAATCCCACAGGGTGCCACAGAGAGGTTTCAATAGTTGCCTGCTCATGCAGTACCTTGCATGGGAGGAAAAGAGCACTAGGCTTAGGGTGCCTCCTGCAGCAGAGAAACACATGGAGAAAAGTCCAGGTGTCACAGCTGAGGCCATCCTAGATCAACCTGAAGCTGGTGAAGCCCCAAACAAGCTGAGCCAGGATCAGCAAAGCTGCCCGCCTGTCCCACAGCTGCTCATGTACCAAGAGTGATCCCATCCCCACGCAGAAGAACCAGCCAGCTTTCTCACAAACTTGCTAGGTATCATAAACCCTCATTGCGCTAAACCAATGGGTTTTGAGGTGGTTTGTACTCAGCAGTTGCTACTGTGCAATCTTCGTTTTTACTCTCTTGAGTTTGAAGGGTTTCTGTGAGAGAAACATGGAAACTCACACCTTCTGAGACCTACTATGTGCCAGGGACATGACTCCATTGTATGATCTTACCACATTGAAGTAGAGATTATTATTCCCATTTTACAGATAGGGAAACCAAGCCCCAGAGAGGAAGAGCATTGGCCCCAAAGCACAACCGAAATTCCAGACCGGATATGCCTGTTGTCCCTCTGCCCGGAGGCTCCAGCTGGACCCAGAGTTGAAGGGACTCACGTGCATGATGTTCACGCTCTTGTTGAAAATCGCCACATCGGGCTTCAGGATGTTGAAGTGGAAGGCGGGCGTCTAAAACAAAAAATAATAAATAAAAATAAATAAATAAATAATTTTCATTTGCAATTCTGAGTTTGGCAAGAAGAGCGAGCTCTGGCCCCGTGACTGGCACGCACATTTTAGAGTTCACAGTGTGCTCTCTCAGAAACCGTTTTAGCCAAAATTGTGTCATCATCTCTGGCCACTCACTTTATTCAAAAGACTTGACTCAAAATGGCTATTTATGGAAATCAGCTTCAACTCTAGCCTCAAAAGACAAAAACATTGTTGTTCTAATATCTTTAGATATTAACGTTATTAAAGGTAATTAAGGTTAATAAAAAGCAATGAAGAGCCAGGTACCATGTCTCACACCTGTAATCCCAGCACTTTGGGAGGCGGAGGCAGAAGGATGGCTTGAGTTCAGGAGTTTGAGACCAGCCCGGGCAACATAGTGAGACCCTGTCTCTATAAAATAATTTTAAAAATTAGCTGGGCATGATGGTGGGTGACTGTTGTCCCAGCTACTCCAGAGGTTGGAATTGGAGGATGACTTGAGGCCAGGAGTTTGAGGTTGCAGCGATCCAGGACTGTACCAGTGTACTCCAGCCTGGGTGACAGGGAGAGATTTCATCTCTAAAAGAAAAATAGAGGAAGCAAGGAAGAGCTTCTCTTCCAAATACTCCCACATCATTTGGGGCAGTTACAAGATTCCAGAAAACATGGAAAACCTACCTTGAGTACCTTTTTGGATGTATGCTTATATTAACTCATAGAAAAGCTAAGAGGAAAGGATTCTAGGGGACATGTGGTTTTACCTCCCTATTTAATTTAATTAATTTATTTATTTATATGCAGTCTCACTCTGTTGTCCAGGTTGGAGTGCAGTAGCACGATCTCGGCTCACTGCAACCTCCACCTCCCAGGTTCAAGAGATTCTCCTGCCTCAGCCTCCCAAGTGTCTGGGATTACAGGCACCTGCCACCATGCCCAGCTAATTTTTGTATTTTTAGTAGAGACAGAGTTTCACTATGTTGGCCAGGATGGTCTTGATCTCTTGACCTTGTGATCTGCTCACATTGGCCTCCCAAAGTGCTGGGATTACAGGTGTGAGCAGTGGTGCCTGGTTTCCTAATTTTAAACATGAGAAAATTGGGTACCAAAGAGAGGAAGTAACTCACCAGGTAGAGAGAGAAGAGCCTCTCTTACCACAGGGGGTCTCTTATTGGAAAACCAGCAAAACTTGTTCCCTGCCTGATTCTCCAAGATCTTAGCCCAAAATAGAATAGAAATGTCTCAACTTCAGAGGACAACTGGTTTGTCCTTTGCCTTTTACACCCCTTTGAGCAAGCAGTGTTTCTCAACTTTGTGTTTGTGCAAACTCTTGAGCAGCACAAACTCCTGAACTAAGAGACACTCCACTCTGTTTGGAATTGAAAGCAAAGGCTGGGATCCTTGAGCACAGCTCCAAACTCCTTTTCCTGAAGTCTAGGGTGGCAGGAAAAAAAAAAAAAAGGCATTTATTTATTTATTTATTTTGAGACAGAGTCTCACTCTGTCACTTAGGCTGGAGTGCAATGGTGCCATCTCGGCTCACTGCAACCTCCACCTCCTGGGTACCAGCTATTCTCCTGTGTCAGTCTCCCAAGTAGCTGGGATTACAGGCATGCACTTGAGGTTAGAAGTTCAAGACCAGCCTGGCCAACATGGTGAAACCCCATCTCTACTAAAAATACAAAAATTAACCAGGCATGCTAGCTGGCGCTTGTAATCCCAGGAAGTTGGGGGGAGTCTGAGGCATGAGAATTGCTTGAACCCAGAGGGCAGAAGTTGCAGTGAGCTGAGATGGCTCCACTGCATTCCAGCCTGGGGGACAGAGCAACACTCTGTCTTCAGGGAAAAAAAAAAAAAAAAAGGAGAAGAATTGGAAAGTTGTATCTAGAGGCATTCAGGGAAATTTGATGTTAAGAGAAAAGGAAAGGGAAAAAATGGAAAGTGGAAAAAAGTGACACTTCAAGAGTTTAGCTGGTGTTTTTATCAGAGATGGTGTTTCTTGGACTCTTCTCCATTAAAAAAGTGGCCAGGTATAATGACTCATTCTTGTAACTCTACTACTTTGAAAAGCCAAGGCAGGAGGATCGCTTGAGGCCAGGAGTTCAAGACCAGCCCGGGCAGCATAGCAAAACTCTATTTCTCCAAAAATGATTTTTTTTTTTCAGATTAGCCGGGTGCAGTGCTGCACACCTGTAGTCCCAGCTACTTTGGGGGCTCAAGCATGAGGATCGCTTGAGCCCAGGAGGTGGAGGTTGCAGTCAGCTGAGATCTCACCACTGCATTCCAGACTAAGTGACAGAGCAAGACACTGTCTCTAAAAAACTTTTTTTTGATTGCCCTTGGAATTAAGATTCATATATATTCCCTATGGTTTCCAGGATATCAAGGAAAAAAAGGAGGCAGAAAGAGAGAAGAAAAGGAAAAACTGAGCGAGAATGGAAGAAGGGTGAGACGCAGTGTCTCACACCTGTAATCCCAGCACTTTGGGAGGCGGAGGAGGGCAGATCATCTGAGGTCAGGAGTTCGAGACCTGCCTGGCCAACATGGCAAAACTCCATCTTTACTAAATTTGTAACTATCTTGAGCAGACATATGAGGAGAAACAGGTCATTGTCTCCAGCATCAAAGGAATGAACCAAGATGTTGATTTTGAAGAGCCAACACTTTCCCAAGAAGCCTCCACAGTGTGACCTCACAAGGCCTCCACCAGCACTGAGTGTCGGAATTAAGGCATCTGAGGCTGGGCCACATTCTTGCAGAGGCCCCGCTCAAAGTGTGGCCTGGAGTGACCAAAAGATGTTGATATAGCAGCTCCTCACCAGACATCTGCTCCCACTCTTGCCCCTCCATCTCCTGCAACTTCCGCCTCCTAGGTTCAAGCAATTCTCTTGCCTCAGCCTCCCAAGTAGCTGAAATTACAGGCACCTGTCACCATGTTGGGCTAATTTTTGTATTTTTTAGTGGAGTCAGGGCTTCACCATGTTGGCCAGGCTGGTCTTGAACTCCTGACCTCAGGTGATCCACCCACCTTGGCCTCCCAAAGTGCTGGGATTACAGGTGTGAGCCACCGTGTCTGGCCTTTTTTTTGTTTGGGTTTTTTTGTTTTTAGAGATAAGGTATAGCTCTGCCACTCAGGCTGGAGTGCAGTGGTGAAATCATGGCTCACTGCAGCCTCTGTCTCCTGGGCTCAAGTGCTCCTCCAACTTCAGCCTCCTGAAGAGCTGGGACTACAGACATGTGCCGCCACATGTGGTTAATTGTTTTTTCAATTTTAGTTAACATATCTATGTATAATGTATATACCCATATATCTACATATTTATTTCTAGTATACTAATTAATAGGTAAATTCTTAATGATCCATGAAAAAGGAATGGCAGGCCAGGTGTAGTGGCTCACACTTGTAATCCCAGCGCAGCGGGAGGTTGAGGGGGGAGGATCGCTTGAGCTCAGGAGTTTGAAACTGGCCCAGGAAACATGGTGAGACCCAGTCTCTACAACCAATCTAAAAATTAGATGGGCGTGGCGGCTTGTACCTCGGGTCCCAGCTACTCAGGAGGCTGAGGTGGGAGGACGACTTAAGCCAAGAAGGCAGAGGCTGCAGTGAGCCGAGATCGCACCACTATGCTTCAGCCTGAAGGACAAAGCAGTAACTTGCCTCAAAAAACAAGAAAGAAAAAATTGGTATCCCAGAAAACTTTAAATATCTATGTACTCACAAATGTGTATAATCACAGTATATTAATCAAAAAGTAAATTCTTAATACTTCATGGCAAGCAAACAGCAGGCCACGGATGACGGCTCATGCTTGTAATCTCAGCACGTTGAGAGGCCCAGGCAAGAGGATTGCTTGTGTCCACAAGTTTAAGACCAGCCTCAGCAACAGAGTGGGAGCCCACCTCTCAGACAAAATCAGACATGAGTCAGGGATGGCGGCCGATGCCTGTGGTCTGTGCCACTCAAGGTGCTGACGTGGGAAAGTCAGTGGAGGCCAAAAGGCCACGGCTACAGAGGAGCCACGACCACACGATGACACTCCAGCCTGGGAGACACAGCGAGACCCTAAGGAAAAACAATTAACTCTAAAAACCATAAAAAAAGAAGGCATGAAACGAGAAGCTACCACATCCAGGGCAAAGACAAACAGCCCAAGCCCAGGCCCGTTCCCCTCCGAACGCCCAGAAGACGAGAAAAACCGTGAGACACTAAATAAGAGACGCCACTGTGAAAAGACACAGGCGGAATTTACTACACATCTGTCAGAAATACACTCTCCAGGTGAAAAGCACAGACGGTGTTCAGCCAAGGCACACTGCTGAGAAGTGAACAGATGAGAGTCCAGGGACGCTCTGGGCTTTTTGACGCTGTTGACGATCAAAGACCCGTACAGCCGGATCCAGAGGAGGCCACTGTGAGGCCAGTGCAGGGCAGGAAAACCACCGGGAGGCAGAGAGGAGCCTGGAGAGGCCGTGGCGGGCACAGGCTGGTGTAAGAAAGGCCGCCGTGAAAAAAAAGCTGAATCTTGAGAGGCAGACGTGACAAGGAGGATGGGGCTGAAGAGGCCACTGTGAGGCAAACGCAAGGCCTGCCAAAATGGCTGAAAAACAGGTAGTAACAGGACCAGAAAAGGGCCGTATAGGGAATAGCTGGGCCGTTCCCTGTGTAGGGAATGAAGAGGCTGTGGTCAGGCAGGAGCTGGGTCTGTCCGGGCCGCCGGGAGGCCGAAGGACGGCCTTGAAAGCCCAACTTGAAAAGACTAAAGTCTACAGAGGCTGCTGGGAGCTGGGCAGGAGCTGGGACAGACGTGGTTATCGCGAGGCAGGAGCTGAGCCTGTAGACCCAGCGAGGAAGAAGGGCTGGGCCTCGGGAGGCCACCATGAGGGAGGCAGAGGCCGAGCCTGGAGAGGCCGGACAGGAGGCAGGAGCTGCCCCGCCCTGGAAGGGCCCACGTCAGGAAGATCTGTGCCCAGAGAGGCCACTGGGAGGGCAGGAGCTGGGCCTGGAGAGGCTGACTTCAGGGCCATTTGGGCCTTTTGTGGCCACATGGAGGAGGCCGGAGCTGGGTCAAGAGAAGCTGACTTGAGGAAGTTTGGGGCCTGGAGATGCCATCGGAGGGCAGGAGCTGAGCCTGGAGAGGCCACCATGAGGCACGAGCTGGGTGGGCCTAAGAGCTTGACTTGAGGACTTTTCGGGCCTACAGAGGCCGCCAGGAGCTAGGCAGGAGTTGAGTCCACAGTTTCTTGGGAGGCAGGAAGTGGGCCTGTCGATGTAGCCAGGAGGTAGAGCTGGGCCCGGACTGGATGCCAGGAGGCAGCACCTGGGCCTGGAGAGGCCGCCAGAGGCATGTGTGTCCAGAGAGGTTTCCAAAAGGCTTTGAGAGGTAGAGCGTGGGTTCTGCAGAGGGTGTTCTCGAGGTAAAGCTGGGCCTTTATATGCCACTGGGAGGCAGATGCTGGGACTGCAGAGGTGAACTTAAGGATGGTTTTGGCTGACAGTGGTTGATGGCAAATGGGCAGGAGCTGGACCAAAAGAGGTTTTTAAGAGGCACCAGGTGTGCTGTGTAGTCAGCTAAGACATAGAGTTGGGCCTGGAGAAGCCGTCATGAGGCAGAGGCTGGTTTTTAGAGGCCAACGGGAGGCAGGATCTGGGCCAGGAGAGGCCAACTTGAGAAGGATTTGGGCGTTCAGAGGCCACCAGGAGGCGGTAGGTGGGCCTAGAGAGGCTGACTTGAGGAAGTTTCTGGCCTGGAGATGCCATTCCGGGACAAAAGCTGCACCTGGAGATGCTATTGTGAGGCATAAGCTTTGCGTAGAGAGGCCAGCGTGAGGCAGGACCTGGGCCTATCCAGGCTGCCAGGGGACAGGTAGCAACCCGGCCGGGGAAGCCTCCATGAGGCAAAAGCTGGGTCTGGAAAGGCCCCTGTGAGGCATGAGTGTGGCCTAAAGAGGCCACTGGGTGGCAGGAACTGGGCGTGTAGAGGCTACCGAAAGGCAGGAGCTTGGCTTGGTGGGGCCATGGTGAGGCAGATGCTGGGCATGAAGAGTCTGCTGTGAAGCAGAGGTTAGGCCTGCAGAGGCAGACGGGAGCCAGGAGCTGGGCCTGGAGAGTCTGCTG